>PVHP010014956.1:0-38224 GCA_004024765.1 Zapus hudsonius
GGGCTGCTATGAGCAGTGCACAGTCTTCCAGTTACCATGGTAGTATGGTTGAGAGTAAATCTGGAGCTGGGGAGATGGCTCAGCAGTTACAGGTGCTTGCTTACAAACCCTGATGGCCCAGATTCAATTCCCCAGTATCCACATAAAGCCACACACACAAAGTGGTGCATGCATCTGGAGTCCATTTGCAGTGGCAGGAGGCCCTGGCGTGCCCATTCTCTCTTCTTCACTCCCTGCACTTCTCAGATAAATAGAAATATTTTAAAAAGAAGTTTTAAATGTGTCTTAAATTTGCAGAATATTTAGAAAACTAAAGCAAATCTGAAAATGCATTAGTGTTAGAACAAAAGGAAACCTTAAAAAACATTTTTTCCCTAAATTTCAATGCACGGGTAAGTAAATATATAATTTTTAAATGTGTTACTCTAACCATCTGGTATGTTTGGAAGCGATCTGTGTTTTTGTGTATAACAGCCTATCAAGAAGGCACTAGACCAATGACAATTTCAAGAACTTTGTTTTTTTTTTTTAAAGTGAGAAACTTAGAAAGTGACATTTCAGATAGGAAACTTCAGCATAACCCAGTCTGAAGCAAGGAACAAGTATCAAGAGATGCTTCTAGACGGTTAATCATGTCACAGTTTACTAAACTACTTTTTCAGAAATCTAAATCCTCACTCACTTTTGCAAAAACTCAACTGCCTCCCAATCTACAGAGGTTCTGGTTCACGAAACATTAACTTTCACCATCATTACATCAGGCTTTCCCAGTAAGTGCTGAATTAACACATCCTCCTCCCCATCATCTTAACTTGGATGAAAGAGATAAACAGAAGCCTCCTGCGACAGACAGCTCACGGGCTATTAGAGCAAAAAGACCATCACCAACAATCAGGAAGGTCTAAGTAAATTTTTCCTTTTTTTTAAAAAAAAAACAAAGTTGCTACAGGATAACGAAAGCTACCCTTGAAAAGAAATGAAGCCATGGTTTTAGGCATATTAATTATTATCAAATGTGGCGGGGCCCCAGAAACCACCATCTCACCCCATCGATTCCTCGAGGGGGGCCTGATTTTGGGTCGGGGGTCTGATTGGCTTAGAACCACACGTGACATCGCAGACAGCGCCCGGCCGGCCTGGGATGCCAAGCAGGGTCGGGTCGGGGGAGACCGTGGACGGGGGGCCGGGGCGCACGTGGCCGTGGGGGGGGCCGCGCAGCCGGAGGAGGGACGGGTCACTCACGTCGTACGTGTGGACGCTCTTGCCCACGCAGGTGGTCACGTAGAAGCGGCGCTTCAGGGCGCTGAAGCGCACCACGTGCGGCACCTCGTTGCTGAAAAGCCCCAGGGCCCGGAAGCCCGCGAACAGCGCGCTGGCCGGGCGGCCCTCCGCGCCGCGCTCCATGGCCGCCCGCCGCGCTCGCTCACCACACCGGGACGGCAGCTCCCGACCCGACCCGGAACCCGGAGCCAGCGGTCCCCCCGCAGTGCAGCGCGGAAAGAGGCCCCTCGGGAGCCGCAGGGGACGCGCCGCTTCGGTTCCGCCCGGTCCCCGGCGGAGAGCTGCGCCGGAAACGGCGGGGCGGGGCGAGGCGGTGGGCGGGGCGAGGCCGGCGGGGCGGGGCTGGTGGGCGGGGCGGGGCGAGCCAAGGTGGGGCCAGCTCTAAAATAACATTTATATGTTTTTTTATTTATTTTTTAATTTATTTTTTGGTTTTTCGAGGTAGGGTCTCTCTCTAGCCCAGGCTGACTTGGAATTCACTCTAGTCTCAGTTCAGGTTGAACTCATGGTGATCCTCCTGCCTCTGCCTCCCGAGTGCTGGGATTAAAGGCGTGCGCCACCACGCCCGGCTCTAAAAGAACATTTTTATAAAATGAAAATGCATGGAACCGGGCGTGGTGGCCGCACCTTTAATCCCAGCCCTCGGGAGGCGCAGGTACGATGGCCCTGAGTTCGAGGCCAGCCTGGGGCTAGAGAGAGACTAACTAAAATGCGTTAAAAACCGGAGACTATGGAGATTATTTGAACACTGGATAGCTAATATTTAGAAATTAGAGTCAGTGATGGTAGGAGTGAGTTTATGTTTTAAAAGGTTTTTTTTAAATTTCTTTATATCTGTTTATATATGTGGATGTGAGATCCGGGTGTGGCACAAGCCTATAATCCCAACAGCGGGAAACTCAACCAGGAAAAGGATTATAGACTTCAAGCCCAGCTTGGACAATATAGTCCCCAACAAAAACAAAACAAAGAAAAATAATATAGAATAATAATAATATATAATGATAAATATATAATATAATTTAGAATAATAATAAAGAATAATAATATCCACTTGTGTAACAGCGGATATTAGTTTTATGATCAGAAACAAAAGTTTTTAGTATTGTGATGATTGCTATCTAATTGTCAACTTGAGTGAATCAGGAATCAAGGAAGAGACATCTCTTGGGAAGATCTCTGGGAGTTTCCTGGGAGGATTAACTGAAGGGAGAAAACCTGTCCCTAGGCTGGGCAGCCCTTCTGAAAGAATAGACTTTGACACTCACTGGTGAATGCATCTTGTCTGTTGTTAATCATCCTTCACAGACATTGGAACACCCAGCCTTGGCCTTTCAGCATGGAATGAAGACCAGTGATCTCCGGAAATCCTTCATGATCTTCTGCACTAATTTGGGTCTGCTGAGGCATCCAGCCTCAAAGGCCTGCTTCTCAGACTTTCCAACCTGCAGGCTGCCATTGTTGGACTGCCCAGACTGTATTGTGTTAACCAATTTAACAAAATATATATTCACTCATCAATTTTGCTCCTCTAGAGAACCCCGATGGATATGAATCTATTTAATCGGCTCGGGGAGAATTGGAAACCTTTCCTAGCCAGGTCTTTATAATATGCATTGTATTTTATATGTATTTATAAGATACATTGGCACCTAATGTCTTAATAGCCTCAACATAAGACTGGATGGCATTTTGACCAATAAAACACATCATTGCTCTATATAAAGGAAGCAGTTTGTTCAATGGGTTGTGAACTGTCAAAGTTCCAAATTTATTTAGTGTCAAAATCCAGACCAGCACAGTTTAGAAACAGGGAGGAGGGAGGTAAGGGCATGGAGGCAAAGTTGGAGGATGAGAGAAATACGCATTCAGCCGTCAGATTTTCAAGACCAAACGGGGTGATGCGATGGATGTGACAGATAAGGGCCTTGAGCTTTGAAGAGAATACCTAACTTGTCTAGGAGGCTAGTGTAGCAGCAGGAATTTAGGTCTAACAATCACGTCTATGTTCTTTGACATAGTTGTGCGACTTCTGTGGAGACACGGACATCTGTTCACCCCAGCTAGCTCATCAACCACAAAGAAATGAGCCAGTTAATCAGCATTACTTACAGATCTAGGGTAACGCAAAGGTATCTGTGTTACTGAAAAGCCCGCCCCAACATGGTTGATAACATATAAAAGCTGTAGCCTTGTCATGTTAAGATACCCAGTATTTTTTTTTTGCGGGGGGCGGGGGGAAGTAGGGTTTCTGATCTGGAATTATATAGTCTCCAGCTGGCCTTGGACTCATATGGATCCTTGTATCTTGACCTCCCAAGATCTGGGATGAAAGGCAGGCCCCACCATGCTTGGCTACACAATCATCTGCTTCACGCTTGCAGTAAGAGACCTCTGTTAGTCCCAAGGGAGATGACGGTCATGTTGTGGTTCTTATGACCAGCTTATGAATATAGAGTCTATGTAAGGGATAGCCTATTTTAAACAAAGCTCCTCTTACTAGGATCCAGACTTCCCATGCCATCCTCTGACCAAATGAAGTCAATAGGCAGTGTGCAGCATAGCAGACTACTTGCATGATGTGTCTCACAAGCATATCCGTGCAACCCAGATGTGTCCGAGGAGACATTGTGGTGCTTATCTATGAGGGCAGCCAGTGAGAACTCTGTAGACCAGCTTTGTTTCTGACCAGGCTCCATGGGAGATCTTTAGGGTCCAGATGTGATTACATGACGGGGATCTGAATCAAATGGTTCAGTGTGATAGAAAGACTGCACATGTCCTTTTATATAACACTTGACCCAGGGTATCACGGTCATGTCTAGGTCTGGATTTTTTTTACACTATTGCTCATGTGTGGCTCACTACAAAATGAAGATAGCAGATGTTCTTGAAGTAGGTTTTGATTACAATGATTTAGAAAATTTGATTAGACAAGTTCCATGATATATTGTGGAGGCCAGAATATTTAATTGCCCTGAGTGAGAACTGCAGTGGGGATTCCAAAGGTGATGAAGGAGTCATCCACACACTCACTGGGGCATGAAACTGACTACTTAGATAGCTTGAATGGCTGCAAATACCTCTTGGTAATAAAAATATTAAGATAAATGTGATTAGCATCCCTTTCCACAATGCTGGGATGAATATGAATATACAACTTGACACAGTTTATGGCATGAATGGAATTTATTTTAGGCTTACAGATCCAGGGGAAGTGCTGTCGCTGGCAGAAGAAGCTGAGCCTCAGCAGTTGTGGCAGAGATGACTTGTCCAGTGCTAATCCCTGGGCATTCTCTTCTCATTTTGATGAGTCTTGGATCTCCCTGGTATGTGCTGCCATTTTTAAAAAGAAGGCGTTCTAACCAAGAGTGAGAACAGCATTAATTACACTTAGAAGGCTGTTTGATGGGAATAATGTCTTTGTTTAGCCAAAAGACAGTGGAACTTCCTTATGGTTTTAACTCAATTCTCAATTCTCAGTATCAGTCGTGAATTCCCTTACTCTGAGCAGGGCCCCTTATCTAATCAGAGAACAGTTGATTACTCCCATAACTCATGTGCCACTATTACACTGGTGGTTTCAGTTTACCAGGCTGGTTGATTTTAGAGTGTGCAGGATTACTGCTTATTCAGACTATAGATTAAGTTTCTCACACAATAGATCACATAGCACCATCCAGCACCATGTCAGCTTTCTGACAGGGAGATAGCTTTTTAATCTCCAGTCCATCTTGATTTCTCAGCATCTTGTGATGGCAGCCTGAAGTGTCTTTGGCAACATGGTATTACCATTCCATCCTGGTGGGTAACCAAGTACTTTGGCAATGACCTATCGTGTTTGAGGGATATCATGGACCTCTTTGACCAAAAGCTCACTGTGTTGGGGGGTGACCCATGCCCAGCACTCTCGTTCACCTGTAACAACCCAAAGCATCAGAGAAAAGCTTTTCTCCATCATAGTTGGGACCTTCTGGCCAAGTGCACACTCTCTTAAAAAAAGAACAGACAAAAAAATAAAAATTTTCTCTTCTAAATTAGCTAATCAAGAAGCTTTCTGTGGCACTTATTCATGCTTTATTTTTGTGCATTCCTCCCCCACACCTCTTTCTTATACATTTTCACACACTGTATTCTGTCCCACCACTTGCCTGTCTACTATCCCTTTCCTAATCTCTCCATCTTCTCCTCTCTTTAAGCCTCATTCTAGCTTACTGACCTACAGTACTGACACTACAACCACAGATAAATGTAACAATTTCATGTTAGGATCCACATATAAGAGAGAACATGCAGCATTTTTTTTCTATTGCCTAAATTACCTCGGGATATTTTTTCCAGGTCTGTTCACTTTTCTGTGAATTTCATTATTTCATTTTTCCTTACCACTGAATAGAACTGCATTGTGCATATTTACCACATCTTCATTACCCATTCATCAGACTGATCTGGACTGATTCCATTTTCTAGTTACTGTGAATAGAGCAGCAATGAACATGGCTGAGCAAGTGTTTCTATAGTAAAGTGGAGAGACTTTAGGGTATGTGTCTAGGAGAGGTATAGCTGGATCAAATAGTGTACTTAATTTTATATTTTTGAGAAACCTTCACATTGGTTTCAATAGAGGCTATACCAGTTTACCCTCCCACTGCCAGTGGGTGAGGGTTTCTCTTTCCCTACACCCTCACCAGCATTTGATTTTTAAAATATTTTTGTTTATTTACTTATGAGAGAGAGAGAGAGAGAGAGAGAGAGAGAGAGAGAGAGAGAGAGAGAGAGAGAGAGAGAGAGAGAGAGAGAGAACGAACATGACAGGGACTCCAGCCACTGAAAAGGAACTCCAGACACATGTGCCACCTTGCGCATCTGGCTTTACGTGGTGCTGGGGAACTGAACTAGAGACCTTCTGCATTGCAGGCAATTGCCTTAACTGCTGAGCCATCTCTCCAGCCCTTCATTTGATTTTTTTGATGGTAGCCGTTCTGAACAAACTAAATGAAATCTCAAAGTAGTTTTAATAGCAAAATATGTCAAGCTTTTTTGATGTTTCTTGGCCATTTGTATTTCTCCTTTGAGTCCTCTCTGTTCAGTTCCCTGCCCCAATTTATTTGAAATAATCTATTGAATTTCCATTGAAAATAAGATATTCTGCTGGGCTTACTTTGTAAGTGACAAACTGTTTCTCCCTTACCATTTTTACTGCTTTTCCTTTATTTTCCGTGTTTAATGTGTTTTAACTTATAATGTGTCATGGGGAATTTCTTTTCTGATCTATTTGGTGTTCTGTCTATTTGGTGTTCTGCGTGCTTCTTGTGCCTGGATGGGCTTTTCTTTACTAAGATTTGGGAAATTTTCTTCTATAGGTTTTTTCCAAGGTAATGTCACACTCTAGCCCAGTTTCACCTGGAACACACTCTGTAGCTTCAGACTGTGCTTGAACTCATGGTGATTCTCCTACCTCTGCTTCCTAAGTGCTGGGATTAAAGGTGTGTGCCATTATGCCTGGCTTTCTTTTATAATTTTATTGAAAATATTTTCTTTGCTCTTAACATGAAGTTTTTCTGTGCCCATGATTGGAACATTTGGTCTTTTTAAGGGATCCCACATTTCTCTCATGTTCTGCTTATAGGGTTTTTATTTTAATTGTTGATTTTGGCCTCCCAATCAGTTTCCTCTGCCTTGTCCTCAGGTCTTTATATTCTGTAGTCTACATGATTTTGGTATGGCTTTTCTGGGAACATTTTAATTGAATTATTTCATTTTTGATTTCCACTTGCTTTCTTCCTTCAGAATCTCTATCTCTTTACTGAGATCTGCTTCCATTTCTTGGATTGACTTTGTCATTGTATTTAGTTGATTGTGTTCTCTTGGAATTCAGGAGTTTGTCATACCCTCTGAATTCATTCATTTGTCTACTGGGTTCTTTTTCATTGATTCTCTTGCATGTAATTCATTTTCAAGGAGAGAGACAGAGAGAGAGAGAGAGAGAGAGAGAGAGAGAGAGAGAGAGAGAACCACCACCTTGTGGGTCTGGCTTATGTGGGTCCTGGGGAATTGAACCTGGGGCCTTAGGCACTGGAGGCAAGTGCCTTAACCGCTGAGCCATCTCTCCAGCCTGAGTTTGTCGTATGTAAACATGATCATGTTGTGGAATTCTTTGTCTGGAATTTCTTCTAAGCTGTTCTCATTGGCAGTTTCCACAAATGGACTAGATATACTTGGTGGGGAAATCTTGTGTCACTGGTTTTTTATTGGCGTCTGCCCAGCTGGAGGTAACGCCTTTGCCTTGCCAAGAATATATGAATAGTAGCTCCACTGTAGAACACAGGATGGGCTGGTGTCTGGACCCAGAACACCTGATCCTGGCCTAAAACATATCCATGCCTGGCTTGGGGAAAATGGCAGCAGTGATTGTGAGATCCTGGGGTGGAGGGAGGACCTGGATGCCTGTTACTTCTGTTTACCTGGTGGTCTATGCACTGACCTACCTGCATGCTGAATCTAGGGTCAGAGCCTAAACCTGGCCCTCCAGCTTGGAGCACTTCTGTCCTTTTACCTACCTGCATCTGGGACCCTGGGCCTGAGCACAGCAAGGCAGAGCAGCCTCTGAAAAATCTTAAGATCAAGGTACCAAACAGACATCCTCTTTACAAGCTTACTTCCTCTTTACTGTTACAGGGAAACTGAGCCACGGGTAAACTGTGTGTATGACCCATTGAGTTAAATTGAGGTTGTTGGCATAAGCATGGGTAGATAGTTATTTATTGGAGTATGTGCAACTTGCCATTGGTCACACCACTGAATCTGAATCCCACACCCCCAGCAACTACTAACTGTCAACAGTTACTCTGGGAGGCATAGAGTCTTGTGAACCCTTTCCCCATCAATGACGGAATGTTCATAGGCCCAACCTTGTGCAAGAAACCACTGATGCTGTGAGTTCACAAGGGTAATGATCATGTAGTGTCCAGAAGACAGCATTCTATAGCACTCCTTCCCAACATCTCATGGCTACATTCCTTCCACCCCTTCTTATGCAATGTTCTCTGAGCCTTGGAAGGGGTGGTTTAGATATCCCATTTAGGGCTGAGCATCCAATTGTGACAGTTTCAGGCAAGCTCCATAGAAACCCTCCCCTTGAGTGGGAGGTGTCTAGCTAGAGCTCAAACCTAGGTGCTAAAACTGATTGGTCAGGTGTGAACCAACCACCTGTCTCTCTGCCCACTTAGGGCAGGAAATACTCACTGAACAGATTCACACACACATGGCCTAGAAGAAAGACTTCTGACTCTCTAGGGATCAGTAAGTCCCCCCCACCACAGGCTGTGGATCTCTCTTCCACATGAACCTTTCCTTCTCATGATCTTTCCTTTTCCTGCTTGTTTAGATGAACAACCTAGATTCTGTTAAAGCCTCTCCCATGTGTTCCCCCACACACACTGGTGGCTGGACATGGTGATTGGGCTGTTTCCCTATCTCTTTCCCCAATCCTCTGAACTGACTCTAATTGAGAATAAACGTGTATGATAAGAAAATGCTTTGTGTCAAAATTGTCCGATTCTTTGGCATTTTGAGACACAAACTCTGGGGGAAGGGCAGCAGTGAAGCCCTGGGTGTTTGCCTGCTGGACCTAGTCCCTGCTGCACAATAGTCACTTATTCTCAGCATTGCTAGAATAAACCTTGGCGAAACAAGCTTCCGTGATGGAGGCTGAGAGCAGCACTAATATATGGCTATATACATAATTATTTAGCAGGCAGGTTTACAACCTGTCCACTTAGCAGAATAACAGTAGTGGGTCCTGCCTTTGAGCCCATGGCCTTTCTAGCCAAGAAATTTTGACCTGGTTTACAGTTCTAGAAAATAATTTGATACTGTAAAGCAGGCATTAAATCACACACACACACACACACACACACACACACACACACACACATATATATATATGTATATATATATATATATAGTCCATAATGAATTACATTATTTAGTGGGCAAACAATGAGTTGTTATCCCCAATGCCCCCCTCCCAATCCCCAATCAGCTGGATATCTTCCTCTGTGGGCCGTCTGGATCAGTCCTTGTGGCAGGGGACCCTGGATAGTCTAGTACTCAGCCCGGTCCTCCTGGCCCAAGTATGTTGTTACTGAGGGGTGCCATGTCTCTGGATAGTCTCCCTCACCTCGGCTCTCACAATCTTTCTGCCCCCTCTTCCACTCAGTTCCCTGAGTTGAGGTGGGTGAGTATTAAGGCTGCTTTAATGTTGTGAGCGTAGGGGTCTTTGTGTCAAAAATCATTGGTTTCTGTCTCACTGGCTTATCCTGTGTTGATTGAATGGCTGTGGCTGTGGGGCCCTTGTTCATCCCATCATTCTCTGTTGGTTCCATATGGAGCCTCCACGATATGACTGTGGTGGCTCATCTCTTGCCAGGATCTCAGCTATATGCCTATGGTCAGATGGTAGGATTAGATGGGCCACAGTTCTCTCGCTTTATCCTGAAAAATACAAACACAATCTCCATCGGAGAGTGAGATCAGTACAGGTTAATAAATAGACACAATTCTGTATTACCTAGATTCTGTTTTTAGTAGCCTCCCCATCAATCGCTCCCATATTGCATCTTTTCTTGTGAGCCCAAGATTACGGGATCTGGTACCTATTGCCCTGAATCCCCAGTTCCAAGCAGGCATTTAATCTAATCAGAAAATGGTGGGCTACTTTCATAACAACCACCCCACTACTGGACCAGTGGCCACACCTTGGCTGTCAGGGACATTATGGTGTACACAGGTAGGTAAGACCATAGATGACTTGTCTCCCTCCGAAGCCTGCACAGCACTATGAAAGCCAACCAGCAGGGAAGATGCTTCCAGTTCAGTTCTAGCTTGATTCTCGTGTGTCTTGCAACTGAAGCATGTGGTGATGGACACCTTGACAGAGGTACTGGAGGTTAAACACAGATCCTTATGCTTGTAAGCAAGCATTTTAGCACTTAGCTATATGGCTCCTCAGTCTCAAATAATATCAAATTATCTTTCTTAAGTATTAGGTTCTTTACTTTTAAAACACATATGATGTTTTTGACATTTTAGGGTCACAAAAATTCAAGTGCAAAAAGACAAATACCAAGACAGATATTTAAAATTCTGCCATTTAAATGTTTGTTTCATTATAAAGGAGAGATAGAGGCTGTTATGAAAGGAACCTGACAAATCTCTACGTCTTAGTTCTTTTATGTGCTCTTTACAATGATAGAAAGGGTGAAAAGTTTAAGTATACAACCATCGGCAGCTTGCCAATTTTGAACTCTACCAGCAGGGTTCATAGGACAGAGTACCACAGGAAAGACATACTCAGCATCAACAAATTGCTCAAATCCAGAAAATACTAATAGCCATGGAAGGATTATTAAATGCCTTCAGAAGATGTTCCTCTACAGAACACTCTGATGCCCTGCCTTTGGCCTTTTGCCCTACACTTCACACAATGCTTCACAGGCAACACTATGACATTGTATATTAAACAGCCATGACTTTAGTATTGGATAACCATGTTACCAATTTCTGCCCATTGCTTTCTGCTTTCATGGCAGGTCTGGAACAACTTTTGGGCCTACTGTCTTCAATTCTTGAGATTATCATAAATGAAACCAAATCCTATGAGTATGATGCTTATCCCCATTTGTAGATGAAAGAAAAGACTTGAGTAAAACATCCATTAAAATACTACTAGTAAGTGCAGTATCTATTCCAAATGCAGTGTACTTTCTATTACCTGGGTTTAAAACTCAAGATTTTTAAATTTAAAAAATTCTTTTAGACTGGGGAGATGTATCAGTGGTTAAAGGCACTTGCATGTAAAACCTGACAGCTCAGGTGCTATTCTCCAATACCCACGTAAAGCCAGATACACAAAATGGTAAATGCTATCTGGAGTTTGAAGTATCAAGAGTCCTTACTACACCTATTCTCTCTCTCTCTCTCTCTCTCTCTCTCTCTCTCTCTCTCTCTCTCTCTCTCTCTCTCTTTAGGGAATAGGACACATTGGTAACCCATGTGTCTTAATCTAATTATGTACCTGATATTGACTCAAAAGAAACCTAACTGGCCAACATGTGTCCACTTGTCAAGGACTACCCATAACTGCTCCACTTACTGCTTCTCTGGGTCAGGGCTATGCTTTATTTATTTTGTCTCTTAAATATTCAGCTGAAACCCTGGCCTATATGTAGTAGGTTCTCCATAAATGCTGGTTGGATGCAATGCTATCTTCCTCTTACCTGTTGGCAAATAACATGGGTTTGGGGACATCAAACTTCTCTTCTGTCATGGCTTAGCCCAACACTTAGGACAGTGGGCAGAAGAACCTGTCCATTGGGAAAATCAGTTATTCCCATGTGTTCTCATTTGACCTGAGCTCTATGGCTCTCCCACTAGTGTTCAGAAGATTCTGTGTGAGGGTGAAAGAAGGAGCCTTAGAGCAGGTATTCAAGGGTGAATTTAATACCATTCTTTTTCTTGTTTTACCTCTTCCAGGGATGGGAAATGTTTAGTAGGGGATACAAAGAAGAACTAGAGACAAAATCTGAGAAAACGATGAATCGTATTAATTTGTCTAAATGTGCTCAGCTACCAATCTCTAAATCTGTTCTCATGCAGGACAGTCAGCAGGCATCATACAGGAGTGGCAGTAAAAAGTCAAACAAAAGTGATGTCCCTTAGATATGTGTGTGTGAAACTTGTCTAAGCAAATTTAAAAGCCATTCATAAGAAACTAGTTTTTGAATTAATTTATTAAGAAATATATAAGATCAATGACAAAGCAGCATATACATTTCAAAAGTGCTCACAAAATAAATTAGAAATACATTATATCAAGGCAGAAATTTATACTGTATCTGTAACAATGGCACTTCCTCAGGGTCTACTTGCATACACCACTGTTGTCCATGAGAACATTTTAAAATCTAGATGATGAATACTTTCAAAATATTGTGTCTGAAACTTTTGTCAGATGGCTTCATTATAATTGCAATGGTTTGTGTATTTTTCTTCACTTTCATTTTCACTTGTGTTTAGTATGAGAACACAACAAGAATCATTGGGTAGAAAAAAATTTAAAACAGATTTAGAGGCTGTCACTGAAGACTGTTTTTTTCAATTATTTTCCTACTGCGCTTTAGTGTTCCCCTTGGAGTAAGGCACATGCAGATTCATATGAGAAATACTACAACAAAGCCAGTCATCAATATTACAGATATTTCCACTGACATTACAGGGGTAGCTCTTCTCCCATTAAAACACCTACATTAAACAATCGTAATTTACCAAAAATAAGTTAAGAATACCTTCTGTAATTAAAGAATAACTATTGGTGGTCTTTTAAACATCATAGGCTTAGTATTTTACCTACTAAAAGAACACTTATTTTTATGTTGTTATGGAGATTGGTTTAGAGTCATAGAGTAAATATAAAAGAGACGATTCCACCATCCTAGTACCAATGAGGCTTGCTTCTGGCAGTTGCTCTTGACTTGTCCTTGCTTCATTTCCTGGGTAGTGTTTCTCTGTAGAATAGGAGAAAAACAGCTCAAAGTTAAGTTTCATTATCATGAACAACTTGCTAAGTAGCTGCTTCTGTTGCCTTCCCTCTGAAAATCCCTTTCTCAAGACATCCCCGAAGTTCTTGTTTACTGCAAGGCTTTTTCCTGACTCCCTCTCACATTCTCTTGCACCAAGGCGGGACACCACCTCCTCCATAAAGCCTCTGTTAATCGTTCCCACTTTGCTTTCTGAAAACTTTTAGCACTTCAAAGTATGTGTCACTTGGCTCTCAGTGTTATTATTGCATCATGGGTGTTGGTATTCCCTACAGCACTTAGTATACTGTCCTTTACATTAAAAACCATAAGTATTTACTGTGTGATTAAATAAATGAATTTGTAATTTCATAACCCCATCTGACAAGACAATAAGTTCCCAAAGGTCAGGATCTATCTCTTGTGTCTTAGACATAATTCAGTCAACTTAGTGTATTATTTGAGAGCAAAGTGCTCCTGTTCCCCACCTCATCCATGTTCCAGATACCTACAGGCTGGCTCTTAAGAGGATTCTGCTATAATCCCTCACATGAATCACCTACAGCTATGATAGAGCCTTCGAGGCACATAATATGTAGAGTGGCAGAGTTCCCTGGCTTAGTAAGCAATGATTTTATTGTGTAAAATTTGCTTAATCATGATAATTACTACTGTTCCCCTGTGGGCTGGGAGGATGAAATTTCTCCAGACTTTCCCTTTTAGACATGCTGTCTAAGAACTTGATCAAGTTTGTCCTCAGGCTCTTGTAATGTGGATGGATTTTATTGTGACCGTCTATAGATTTATTAGGTTCTCTTTGAAAAGAAGGCATATAGATTTCTCATGTGGCTGCCTAGTACTGAGTTCCTTCTTCAAGCTCAACCAACCTATGTGACTTACTTGATCCCCATGGGTTCAGCACTGAAGACCAACAGTCTTGCTTACCCAGAAATTCAGATTACTGATTGACAAAGTTCACCAAGTTAACCTGAAGCAGTTTACACACACACACACACACACACACACACACACACACACACACACACACTTTAGCTTTGTCTTTTTTAAACTTGTCATCACAAAGACAAATGTTCAACTTTACTTGGCAACTGAACTAAATGTTGGGTACCTATTATGTGCCAGGCATTGCTCCAAGTACTTCTACTTGTTCTGACTCATCTGATTATAATAACAACCTTGTATAGTACTCAGTAATATGATATTTAATTTGTTGAGACATACAGAGGCTAAATGCTTTACCCAAAGCCTTCGCAGTTAGAAGTCAGTCAGGCTGTCTCCAGAGTTCCTACTCCTGTCTCCACCATATTGTCTCCATCTCTATAGTTACACATTCATTTAAACATATGGAACTGGGGCTGAAGAGATGGCTCAGTGGTTAAAGTGCTTATCTGCAAAGCCTAAGGACTGGGGTTCATTTCCCCACATAAAGCCAGATGCACAAAGTGGCCAATGGGTCTGGAGTTTGTTTGCAGTGGCTAGAGGCCCTGGGAAGCTCTCTCTCTTTCTCTCTTGTCTAGCTGCTTCTTTCTCTCTCAAATAAATAAAAAACAAAAATATTTAAACATATGTAACTGCACGTAGTCTGCAAAC
The DNA here is from genome assembly GCA_004024765.1 of Zapus hudsonius. Lineage (NCBI taxonomy): Eukaryota > Metazoa > Chordata > Mammalia > Rodentia > Dipodidae > Zapus > Zapus hudsonius. Next base: position 14,472 of record PVHP010014956.1, read on the forward strand.
ACCACAATTCTATCCATACATGCAATTATGCTGACAAGGGAAAGAGATCCGATATATAGCATTTAAGAAAGGAGACAGTTAAATAATACTAGCAGTGTTGTTAAACTTTGTAATGGATACAATCTCTTAAGGATCACCACACCCAGAGAGTTCTGAAGATCTTGCCTGAGTGCTGGAAATTGGCTTTCTTCCCTCAAATTTAACAAAACTATTGGGAACTGTAAAATATGAACACATTGCAAATTAAATTGTCATCCTATGTGAGTTATCTGTTTGTGTAATTCCATCTGAGTTATCATCTCTCTTTCCCTGAGAGAGAACTGGCTTTTTGAACAGTCACCCTGCCTGGCCATTCTGATATAGGACAGAGACTCACTGATCATGCCTTCAAACATTGACCAAATTTTAAGCCCAGAATTCAGCCGGGGTGGGGGAGGGGAGTGGGACACAACCCTAGAGAAAGGTTGGGTTTAGGTCCTGTTGTCAACGTGAGATTGATTGCCAACCAGACCCACTTGCTTTTCCAAAGAGAAAACCAGAATAAAAACCACAGACCAGCCTAGCACTAAAGCCCCACTTTATTAGGGATTTCTTTCAAGCTATTCCAAACTCTGTAACCCACAGAGTTGCTTGGGGCTTACCTGGGGTCTGGAGTATCCTTCGCAGTAGCTGGAGAGAATGACATTCGTTTGCAAGGCGAATTTTTCCCTCGAGAGTGTCTGGCAGCCACGACTAGGATTGAAAGTATTGTGTTCGATTTCCTTGAGGCAACCCGACTGCTCACAAGCGGCAGAGTAGAAAATGCCAGAAAAAAAAGGGGGGGATTGTAATGGGGAGGGTGGGAGATACAACTCAGAATTAAAAGGAAGCCTCTGGGTTGAGGAGAGGAAAATGGATCCACCCCTTGGAAGGAGGGCCCTGGCGGCCACCCACCCCTGCTCGCCCCGCCTCGAGGAGGCTGCAGAGCCCCGCACCCTGCGCTGATGCTGCAGCCCTGGAGGTGCAGTCCGGCTTCCCATGTCCCCTTCCTCTGGGGCAGAAGGGGCCCAAGACAAGCGTCCTCTCCTTAGATACAGCAGAAGTCCCGGGACCCTTCAAGCGGCTGACAGACCAGATGTCCCCTATTGGCTGTCCAGTGGCCAGGATCACCCCTGAGAGCTCAACCACTGCACAGGACTGTAACGCAGGAGAAGCCCTGCCCTCCCGGATACCTAAGCAAGCGCTGACCATCCGACTCACCAAAGTGTGACAGGACTTCTTAAAGTTGATGTTGGTCTGGAAGACAGAAGACAGAATAAGAAAGATAAAGATTTATACCTGAGGGGAAATCCTGCCTAGCTCCCAGGTTTTCACCTAGGTGCTTTGGTCCTATGTCACTGACAATGCAGTGACACGTTTATGGTCCTCAGGCTGCTGGCACGTCTCAGAGAAAAAGCTCCTCACCCCACCCAAGCAGGCACACCTGCACAGAGCACTCGCTACCCACTTGGATCAAAATGTCATTCTTTGGATACCCATATTCGCCTTAGCATGTCATACGTGCACACTGAATCCAGAAATTTAGGTTACCAAGAAAATGGTTACTGCTATATATTTAAAATTTAAAGTGCCCCGTGTCCCATAATTGTGTACTGAAACATGGAGAGCATTAGAAAACAGTAAAACATAGCTTCTTTCCTTAGCTGACCTTGCTTCCCAGGGCTTGTTTCACCAGAATTCCTTCTACTGCAGTCAGAGGAGCATTTCAGCAGGATGGAGACAACTACCACTCTCTGTCCTCATCAGCTTTTGCACTTTTAGAATATGTCATCTGAATAGTCATTTACACGACAATAGGTTTGATTCTCCCTTGCAATTTTTTTTTAGAAAATCTTTTTCCAATTTATTTTTCTTTTCCTCAAAAAGTTAAATTGGGGTTTGTGTGCCATGCAAACCTACTCTTCTCGTGATACATTACATTTTTCTTTAAAAAAACGTTTCTTCACTTACCCTTTTGACAAAGTCCGTTAGGTTAGGAAAAATTATATTTTCATATGAATTCAAAATCTGCCTGAAGTCACAGTTAGAGAAGTTGTAAGTTAGCACCAGCCCTACCAATTGCGAGACGAAGAGCATCCTGAAAATATCTGAGAGAACCAATAGTAAAGAAATGTTAATGAAAACCCAATTCCAACCCAGTTTCACATAGAACTCTTCCCACCAACAGCCAATACCCCCTTAACTGCCTTCCAGACCCAGTCCACATGAGCCCCATATTCACCCATGCTGTTGCCTTAAGCTGGAGTCTCCCAGATGCTCCAGTGCTTCCTGGCTCCATATATGTAACACCTAAACGCCTACGGGCTCTTTTCTTCTAGGCCAATGATTTTCTTTGGTGTCACTCTTTCTTTACAGAATTCTGAATTGATGATGTAAAAAGAAAAAAATAGGGCTATCCAAATCTATGAAATTTTGGTTAATGACAAAATCATCAGGAATTTCCCTCACCTTTAACTTTGTTCTAAACACTCGCTTGAATGTGCTTTCAGGGCTGGATACCACACTGTCCTTCGGGAGAGCTTTCTTCTACTGGGCAGTTTCTAAAACTGGTCTTTCACCTGACACCTGCAGCCTCTCGGAGGGCTTGCTACCCATGCCCTTGCGTTCTCTCTCTTCTGGAGAGTGCTTTTGGCCAGTCTCCACTGGTCCTTTTCTTTTTCCCTAGAGAAACCCGAAGGATTGCTTATGGGATGCTTTGGGTGGGAGGTCAGCGTGGCCTCAGACTTACATGCTGGCACCTGAGGGCATTAAGCAGGGAATAGTGGCCAGAAGTTTAGGGGCAGGAAAGACAATATATGAGAAAAGATCGAATGGGTCTCATAGTTCAAAATTCTATTAGTATAGGAAGAAGCAAGTAATTTCGTTTAGTAGAAGTGTGTGTATCTTTACGCGTGCGCACAGGAGCCCCAGAGAAACTCTTGAGAACTTGATCAAATTTTGACAGGTGTCAAGAACTTGACAACCACTAAGTCAAGCGCCTGGCTAACTTCACAACTCCATTCTCAAGCCCATTCTGGAAAGAGGACAGTCGACCTGCAGTGGGGACAGTCTGCACCCCAGGAGCTGCAGGACGCTGTCCAGCGCGCTGGGAAGCTGTGCGCTCTGGAGCTGAGGCCACTCTGGCACAAGGCACGCAGCATGGGTAACCACTGCTTTCTGAGACAGAGGACGCCCGTGTTAGTTAGCTTAAGGGAGAAGGGCCGAGATGGTGGGTGTGGATTTGTCCTCCAAACCCTTGAAGATCCAGGAAAAGGAGTTTAAGCGCAGCCAAGTGAGTCAGGGAGCGCCGGAGAGGATGTCTAGTCCGGCAGACTTCAAGCTGGACTAGTGCCAATACAGGGTAGAAGGGAGGGGGGACTGAACGCCAACCCAGCTGTTGGGATGAACCCCACTTCGCTTGAGCTCAGCCCCAACCGCCTGCGGCCCTCTTGACACCCAGCTCCCTCCCCCCACCCTTGCTTGTCAGAGCCTGCATCGATCTGGTCCTGGGGAAGTTCCTGAGAGTCACCGCCCTGGGACGCTGAGGTTGGGCACTTCTTGTGAGTCCCTGCAAATGTCATGGCCACGCAGCACCTGGGAAGGAATGCAGGGGGTGGCAAGAGAGCGAGGTTTGGGGGGGGGTGCCCTGCAGAGATTGGACCCCCCCCACAGGAGGTCAAATTTTAATTTTCATAGAAGGCATTCAAGAGCTGTAGCAATACAGCTGGGCCCAGGTCCTTGACATTGGGGTTGGAGCTAAAGTTATGTGGTAGCAGGAGTCTCAGAAAGCTGCTGATTCACTGTTGACTTTAAAGTTGGGCTTTTCTGGAACCGGGCAAATAAACTTAAGTCATGGTAGCATCTCCGGAATGTGGCCTATTATCCCTCTCCTTGTCACTAACTTCTTGCAGTGATGTGGGATGAAGCCAAGGCCTGATTCATCTGGTGTGATATCAGAGATAGACAGACCTACTGGAGCTAAAGATCCAGATGTTATCACCGAGTTGGGAATCGTTTCAAGGGACAAAAGAAAGGGCATGATAGCTGCGTGTGCAATTTCAGTCAGTTGCCTTCTCGCCTAGTGACTCACTCTCTGGCTTGGAGGCCAGTTGCTGTTGGGGGTGGCAGATAGCAGCCCCAGCTGAGATTCGGTTTGCATTTCTCTGGGAGTGTACCCAGGCTGCCTCCTTCCCTTGGTTTCCACTGAAACCGTATCTTTGGTCTCTGCAGAGCTTTCTAAAATGAGCAGATTGGGTGCCTCCTCTCAGGGATCCTAGAGGACATCTCTTATACACATTACACATTTGTCTCTGTGACGTTCTACTCTCTAACTGGTTTTCTGCTCTAAATCATCTGTTGGACTCACAACATTTAAGTACTCATTCATCCCCTGTTGACTTCAGGTTTTTCAGCATTACCTCCTTCATTCTCTCAGGTGTCTGCCAAACAGTATCTGGAGGTAATATGATGTCAACATTACCTGAGCTTGCTTTTTTTCCCCAACCTCATCTCTTTGGTGTTGGTTTCAGTCATTCAATGTTCACCTCATCTGACATTTTCTCTCAAAGTAACCTCCTACCAGAAGCTCTGTTTATTTGGGGTTTCTCTTCTATGGTGTCCATAATCTACAAAACATTTCAACACTGTTTTCCAACCTTGTGAGTTCCTTAAGGCAGGAAGTGTTTTATAATAATTGATTTGTTTGATATTCACTTTCTTCAAAAGCATTTAAAGTGAATTGAAATAGATATAATGGAGCCAACAGTTAAAAAAAAAATCAAAAAACAAAACAAAGCAATCAAATAACCAAACAACAACAAAACAGTGAGATAAGACAAAAGAATGGAATTATGGGATGAGGAGAGGTTCAGGGAGGTCATAGAGAATCATTAAGAGCTGGAGAATTGGGCTATGGAGCTGGCTGAGAAGTTAAAGGTGTTTGCATGAGAAAACTGATGGCCTGGGTTCAATTTCCCAGCACATAAAGCCAGATGCACAAAGTGGTGCATGCGTCTGGAGTTGGAGCGCAGGGGCAGAAGGCCCTGGTGCACCTATACTCTCTCTCTCTCTCTCAAACATACATGTTTAAAGAACTAGAGAATCGATACAATTGAGCTTGAAGATGAGTATCGAACTTTTAAACCACTGCGACAAAGGTCAGGCTATAGGAGGCTCTACAGCTTACGCGTTCAAGATGAGACCTGTGGGCATCATAATAGCCACTACGGGGCTCAGCCTTTTGTAGTGCACATGATAAATCATCAATCCTCAAAAGATCGAAACATATCAACCTCCTCTGAAGATAATTTCCAGGAATAAAATTGTTTCTTATTGAAAGGACCTTGCTACACAGCTTTCTTTTTGTAGCTCATTGCTGCCACCTAACTGGAATGCACTTAGGCCTCACCTTGGGCAGATATTCAGGCCAGAGCATCATTGTGGAAATTCCTACTGGGCTGAAGGGCTTCGTGTGTGTGTGTGTGTGTGTGTGTGTGTGTGTGTGTGTGTGTGTGTGTGTGTGTGTGTGTGTGTGTGTGTGTGTGTGTGTGTGTGTGTGTGTGTGTGTGTGTGTGTTTACTCTCATTTCATATGCTCATATGCTGAAGGCATGAGCGGTATTTACATGTGGAGTTTGGGAAAGGTTGGGATAGCTTCCATATGCTAGAAATAAAAGTGAGATCATTTATAGCACTCTGTGATGACTCGGGGAATTTAGCAATAACCTTCTTCATGACATGGGCCAGGAAATGATACATGACATAATCCTACTTTTCTCTACCCTCAGTAGAAGGTTATTCATTTGTTTCTTTATTGTGCTTACTTCTTACTTTAATATTTCCAATTCTTTTATTTGCCTATTCTTTCTCTTCCTTTTTTTTAAATATTTTATTTATTCATTTTCAAGCAGAGAGATACAGAGAGAGAGAGAGAGAGAGAGAGAGAGAGAGAGAGAGAGAATACCAGGGCCACCACCTTGTGGGTGTGGCTTATGTGGGACCTGGGGAATTGAACCCATGGCCTTCGGCACTAGAGGCGAGTGCCTTAACGGTTGAGCCATCTCTCCAGCCCTCTTCCTTTTTTTTTTTTTGAGATAGGATCTCATTCCTTAGTCCAGACTAGCCTCAAATTCATAGAAATCTTTCTGCCTCAAGTTTCCCAAATGTTGGGATTATAGATTTGAATCAGCATGGTTGTCTCCATCTTTTTAAATATCCTTTTTTGCAATTTCTCTTCTTTCTCTCTCTCTCTCTCTTTCTTTCTTCTTTCTTCCTTCCTTCCTTCCTTCCTTCCTTTCTTTCTTTCTTTCTTTCTTTCTTTCTTTCTTTCTTTCTTTCTTTCTTTCTTTCTTTCTTTCTTTCTTTCTTTCTTTCTTTCTTTCTTTCTTTCTTTCTATGCTGGTCTTGCTATATAGCCCAGGCTGGCCTCACACTCCTAAGACTCCTGCTTCAAGTGTTAGGATTGTATAAGTCTGTGTCACTAGAAATGGAATATCCAGAATACCTCACAAAAAATCCAATTTTGACTTGAAGAAGTGAATCGAACTTTTAGGGGGAAAGGTGTTCATTCTTTTCTTTTTAAAAAGTTTTTATTGACAACCTCCACACATATAGCAAATATACCATGAAAATAAATACCTCCCACCACCCTATCTTTCTCCTTCCTAAATGACCCTCCACTGAATCCCTTCTTTCTAACTAGTTTCTCCTCTATTATTTCCCCCTCCTGTCATACAGGTCTTGTGCAGGTAGTGTCAGCCACTGTGAGGTCATGAATATCAAGACCACTCTGTGTCTGGAAGACAGTATTTCAAAGAACTTTGACTTTTGCATTTTTTTTGAGATAGGGTCTTACTGGTCTAGCTCAGGCTGACCTGGAACTTACTTTGTAGCTCCAGGTTGGCTGTGAAGTTATAGTGATCCTCCTACCTCAGCCTCCCAAGTGCTGGGAATAAAAGCACATACCACTACACTCGGCCTGGCTCTTACCTTCTTTCTGTACTTCAGTAGTCCCTGAACCTTAGAGAACTTGATATAGATGTCTTACATAGTAACTGAACACTCCAGTGTCTCTTCTTCTCAGTACTTTAATGGGTTTTGAGTCTCCCAGTATCCATTGTCATCTGAAATTAGAAGCTTCTCTAACCAAAAATGAGAGTAGCCTTAATATATGGGCATAAATATAAATATTTAGAGGACAGTTTTGTGGTCATAATGTATCCATTTAGTCAGGCAACAGTAGCAGTTTCTCTCTCTAGGCTTATGTCATCCCCAGCTATAGGCTTTTATGGGGCTTTTAGCACCAGATGTGAATTCCTTCCCAAGGGTGTAATAGTCACTGTTCTTATACTCTTAGCTTCCCCTATAACAGACATGTCACCATTGCCCTAGTTGGTATATTTGGCCTTGCTGTCTAGCAATACAACTTATGGGACCTACTGTTGGTTAAGATCATTGATGATTTTCTCCCCTATTTTTTAAACTTTATTCAGTCATAGAATTCATGAGTTTTAAAAAATGGGAGGGATAGCAAATATGTCATTGAAGAGATGGGGAAAAGATATCCTTCAGTTAAATAAGAGCATTTGATGATGTCAATCTTAGTTTGATGTATTTCATCAATGATTATAATTGAATGGTGTTCTCTGGGTCCTGGAAGTAAGGTGTATTGCTCTAGACCCTCCAGGTTCCCAGTGATATAATCAATCTGCCTCATGGTCTTCAAAGTAAAGACTAGAAATTGTAATAGTTTCATTTTTTAAATATTCTTCCCAATGGCTCACACTTCTGCAGAGTAGTTATGTAATGTGAAGTGATCTATGCAAAGTTCTGATATAGCATGTCCCCTGTGATCTTTGATTTGCATTATAGGTTTATGTGCAAGCAGCTTTGCTGTTGGCCTAAACCACAACAAACCAGAAAGTGAAATGAAAAAGTTTCCTATGACTTTTGTAAAAATAATCCCCGTTTGCTTTATTTTATTCCAAAACTGATGATTGGCTGCATAATCAGCTAATGGTTGAAAAATAGTAGCAGATCTTTTTGAATTAGGGATTGAAGGAGAGTCAACACATTCATGCAAACCCAGTGATTGCGCCATTCCTCTCTAAAGAAACAACTTGTAGGGTCTAAAAGTTCTTGCCTTACCTCACTGTTTTTCTACAATATAAGAGGACATTAATAGGGAGAAGATTGTTCAAGAAGAATCTAGGGATTGAGCTTTCTTAGATGTTTCAATAGTTATAGAAGGGCTCAGATGCTTGGCAAATGGACTTATTCTATTATACAAGTTGTATTTTACTTCTCAATATTCTCTTTCTTTCCCATCTTTCTTTGTATCCTGGAAAGCTGACCCACAGAAATGTGCTCACAACCTCTCTTGTCCTTCAACTTCTGGTTGGGTACAGCCAATAGGAATATTGGCAAGACATCAGAGGGACTAAAGACAGTGAACTAAGGATTTTAGTTCACCAACTTCTGCCTGTTGTCTGACTGTAGACTAGAAAAGGAACTGCAGTTGACCTTTAATTCTTACCATCTGCCAGGTTCTGGCAACCATTCCATCCCGTTGTCCTTTTTTAGGTCTAGGTGTTATTACAGGCCCTTATTATAGCTACTATGGGATACTGCACTATTCCAAAAGTTACAGTTTGGCTGGACCAGACACATTGGATTGGAATAATTTATTAAGAAAGCTTTCTTTTACCTTCAAAAGCAACACAATTTAAATAATGTATTATGTGATTATTGGTGATTTCTTTTCTTAACACCATTTTTATACAGTTCATTTATTAATCTTTACTAGAGTTGCAGAGTTAGTGTATGTTAATTTTTTCCTCTGGGCCCCTGATTTATTCATTTACTTGCAATTTTCATCAGCATGTCATCAGATGATGTCATTAGTTATCATTTCTTTCCCCACCTTTTATGAAACTCTCTAGTATTATCAGTTCTATAACTTTTGCACAATTAACAGTGGCTTTTGATAGATAATTACATTTTAATGTCTAGAAAAACATTTGCTTGTTCTTAATTGTGAAAAATAACTTACAGGAGATTTTTGCACTTTTCCGAGTTTTTTAACCTCTTTTCCTAGCAAAGACACTTGCCAGGATTTGCACAAGATCATACAGCTGCTGGACTCTCTTGTGTAATTTTCTTCATATCTTAGCCCAATTTGTTTATTTATAAAAGGACTTTAAGAACAATGACTATTGCACAAGCCAGTGGCTTTTCCCATATGGTGTGTTTGAGGCTTTCTAAGTCTCTCTCCCTCAGCCCCTCCTGCTGAATCTTACCATGGTCAGTAATTGTCTCTGGTTTAAACAATCATCCTAAATATTTCTTCTCGCTGGGCCTGGTGGCTCATGCCTTTAATCCCAGCACTCAATGGGAGGCAGAGGTAGGAGGATCTCCATGAGTTCAAGGCCACCCTGAGACTACATAGTGATTTCCAGGTCAGCCTGGGCTAGAATGAGACCCTACCTCAAAAAAATTTCTTCTCTCAAATGTAACATGTGGTCTGGAGAGATTGCGCAGTGGTTAAAGACCCTTGCTTACAAAGCCTGATGATCCAGATTTAAGCCCCCAGTAACCACATAAAGCCAGTTGTGCAAAGTGGCACATACATGTGGAGTTATACGCAGTGGCAGGAAGCCATGGTATGGTTACCCCTCCCTCTCTTCCTGCCTGTCTGTCTCAAATAAAGATATACAAATAAAAATATCCTAGGCCCCTAATAATTAATTTTGTGATTGATTAAGGTCTACTCTCTTCTCATAGATACCAGCCTGGGATTCTGAGAAATGGTTCTCCAGAAATCCAGACTCATGGAACAGGTGGAGGAAGGAAGAAATGGAAATGAAGGAGGCGTTTTTTGAATTTTGGGAAGAGAACAGTGGAGAGCAAAGATCTAAGACTCTAGTCTGATGGTGTCCTCAGCAGAACTGTCCTAGAAAACATGCTGGGATTTGGGAGTGGGACTTTAGTAAATGATGGCATCTAGATGAAGTCCTGCCTATTTGTCTGCTTTCATTGCCTTACTGAAACATACTTTATTTTTCACAGTGTTGTCTCCACCTTCTTTCTACATGAACAGACAGAGATGAACAGTTGTGACAGAAACCACCATTCATTCAAATCTTAGACTATTTACTATGTGGGCTTTTATAGAAAAAGCTTCTAACCTTCTGGTCTAGAGAATCATCCCATGCACATCATGGTAATTTTGGCTGTTGGCTTCTGTTGTGCCTTGAATGGGGCATGTACCTCATGTGTTTGAGCACTTGGTCCTCAGCTGGTGGTGCTGCTTGGGAAGGTTGGGGAACCTTAGATGAGCCTTAGTATGAGGAAGCCTTGAGGTTTTTAGCTTGGAATTACTGCCTGCTAGCCTTTTGCTTCCTGTTTTTGGATGCAATGTGATCAGCTCTGCTCCATACTTTTTTGCTTCTATGCCTTCCCTGCCATGACATAAGGTATCCTCTGGAGTAGTAAGCCAGAGTAAACCAAACTTTCCTTTCTTAAGTTGTTTCCTTTTATTGTTGTTTTGTTTTGTTTTGAGGTAAGGGGCTTGCTTTAGCTCAGGCTGAGCTGGAATTCACTATGCAGTCTCAGGCTGGCCTAGAATTCATGGTATCTCTGCCATCTGCCTCCCCAGTGCTGGGATTAAAGACTTTCGCCACCACGCCTGGCTTAAATTGCTTCTTGTTATGTATTTGATCACAGCAATGGGTAGAGTATGTAATACAGTGCTACTGATGCTCACTACAAAGAAATCAAACTATTCTATGTTGGAAAAGAATATGCATAGGATACAGAACATGTGCTGTTTACCTTTCAGAGACTGGGTTACCTTAGAATAAATGTTCAGGTACCTCAATTTTCATGAAAATTTCACAATTTCATTTTTTCTTACTGCTGAATAGAACTTCGTTGTTTAAATGTACCAAATCTTCATTATCCATTCTTCAGTTAATGGGCATCTGGGCTGATTGCATTTTTTTAGCTTTTATGACGGGAGCAGCAACAAACATAGCCAAGAAACTATCTCTAATATCTATAGTAAAGTGTAGAGTCTTTAGGGTATATGCCTGGGAGTGGTATAGCTGAAACAGTAGATCTAGTTTTAGATGTCTGCAAAACGTGCATACTAATTTCCACAGTGGCTGTATAGACTTTCCATGCCCATCAACACTGAATGAGGGTTCCTTTTTCCCATTCTCACCAGCATTTGCTATCGTTTGATTTTTTGGATGATAACCTTCTGATCTTAGTGAGATGGAATCTCAAAATCATTTGAATTTGCATCTTTCTCATGGTGAAAGATGTTGAGCATTTTTAGATGTTTACTGGCCATTTGTATTTCTTTTTTTTAAATAAATTTTATCATTATTGCCCAAAATTAGATACATCGATTGAGAAAATATTGTGCTTATATTCTCATTTCCCTCTTCCCTGTCCCCAATCCACTGGGTATCCTCCTTGGTGGGCACACTGGATCAATCCATGTGGCAGGGGGTTATGGATAGCACAGGAGGCATCAAGGTTGCCCCCTCCTTTATGAATTGTAGCTGAGGGGGGTAATGTCTCTGAATAATCTCTCCCACCATGGCTCTTACAATCTTTCCACCCCCTCTTCTGCTCAGTTCCCTGAGTCATAGAGGGTGAGTTTTAAGTCTGTTTAATTGTTGTTGTGACCTTAAGAGTCACAGGATAAGCCAGTGAGACAGAAACCAACGATTCTTGACACAAAGACCCCTAAGCTCACAACAATAAAGCAGCCTTAATACTCATCCACCACGACTCAGGGAACTGTGCCGAAGAGGGGGCGGAAAGATTGTGAGAGCCATGGTGGAGGAGACCATCCAGAGGCATGGCACCCCTCAGTAACAACACACTTGGGCCAGGAGAACTAGGCTGAGTACTAGGCTATCCATGGTCCCCTGCCACAAGGACTGATCCAGACGACCCATGGAGGAGGTTATCCAGCTGGTTGGGGATGGGGGAGGGGGAGCATCAGAGAATTGGGGATAACAACTAATTTTTTGCCCACTAAATAATGTAACTCCTTATGGACAATAAAAAAATAAATAAATATAAAAAAAGAAAGAAAGAAAGAAAAAGAAAAAAAAAGAGTCTCTATGCTTCTACTTTAAGTTGTGTTGGAAATTGTTGGTGTCTGTTTCACTGACTTATCCTGGGATGACTGATTGGCTGTGGTTATAGGTCTCTTTCTTGCTCCACCACTGTCTCAAGTGTTTCACTTGGGGCCTACATGATAGGCCTGGGGTGGTTCATCTCTTGCTGGGATGTCAGCCTTCAGCCTGTGATTCATTGGTGGAGTTTGAATAACCACAGCTCTCTCACTGCCTTCTGAAAAATACAAACAGAATCTCCATCGGAGAGTGAGATCAGTATAGGTTAAATGAGACACACATTTCTAATTTGGCAAAAATTTATAGTTCTCTGGTAATGGGGATTTCTTTTGGAGCCCCAGTTTTAGGTTCCTGTAGGATTTTGCCCTGAGTCCCAATTCCAGTTAAGGGTTCCTTGTCGCTGAGTAGATTTCTTGGCCACTTTAAAAGCCATTGAATACCCCACCCCCCAGGTTTTGACGCCTCTAATGCACCAGTGATCACTTCTTGGTCTGTTGATCTCTCCCAGAAGGTAGTGTGTTCAGCCTTCTCATGGCAACAGTCTGCATTTCGTATCTGTGCTCTCTGCTTTCTCAATATCATTGAGCCAGTTTCATTGACCAATTTCCCCTGGCAGCTTATGCTGTGCCTTCCAGCACTGCACTTGCTACCATCTGGGTACTGGACACCATTCTTGGTCTCACAGGATCTCTCAGTGTTGTTGGATGTCTTCCCATGGTTTCTTCAGCAATACGATTTTACATTTGGCCTAGGGTGGGCATTCAAGAGCTTTGACAGAAACCTGTCTTGTTTTGGTGACCTTGTAGGTCTATTTGATCAACAGCTTAGTGTGGGAAGGATCCAATGACTGAGACTGGGAGTTGCAGGTCTGAATTATTTTTCATGGGGTTTGGTTTCCTCCCCTTCCATTCACTGCCCCTCTGACCAGTTTCCTACACCATTTTCTCCAGTGGGGTAATTGATTTTTAGTTTTTTTCTATTGTTTAGTATTTTGAGTGTGTGTGTGTGTGTGTGTGTGTGTGTGTGTGTGTGTGTGTGTGTATTCTAAACCTCAGTCATATTTATAGCTGGTGAAGATTTTCTCCCATTCTGTATGTTGTCTCTTGACTCTTTTGATGGCTTGCTTCATTGTGCAATAGCTTTTCAGTTTCATACCATGAGTGTCACTGGGCAGGAGTGGTCTTCTTCAGACTGCCTTTTCCTACATTTATATCTTGGGGTGTTCTCTCCTTTTTTGTTGTTTTTTTTCAATGTAGGGCCAGACTCAGGGTCACCTGGAAATCATTCTGTAGTCCCAGTCCCCTCAAACTCATAACAATCCTCCTATTTCGGCCTCCCAAGTGCTAGAATTAAAAACATGTGCCTCTGTATCCTGGCTCCCCCACCTCCATTTTTCTTCCAGTCATTTTAGTGTCAGGTCTTTTTAAAAATAGTTTATTTATTCATTTTTAAGCAGAGAAATACAGAGAGAGAGAGAGAGAGAGAGAGAGAGAGAGAGAGAATGAGAGAACCAGGGCCACCACCTTGTGGGTCTGGCTTATGTGGGTACTGGGGAATTCAATTGAACCCCTGGCCTTAGGCACCAGAGGCAAATGCCTTAACCGCTGAGCCATCTCTCCAGCCCCGAGTGTCAGGTCTTATATTGAGATTGTTGATCCATTTAGAGTTAGTTTTTATGCAGGTGAGAGAAGAGGGTCTAGTTTCATTCTTTTACATGTGGTTATCCAGTTTCTCCAGAACCATTTATTGAAGATGCTTTTTTCTCCAATGTGTGTTTTTCACCTGCTAGTCAAGAATCAGGAGGCTATGGTTACTCAAATTTATACCTGGATTTTCTATTCTTTCACATTGATCTATGTGTCTGTTTTTATGCCAGGGCCATGCTGTATTTATTACTATGACTTTGTGGCAAATTTTTAAATCAAATATGGTGAATTTTGGGATTGTTTTTCTATTTCTATGAGAAACAGTGCTTAACTTTTGATTGGAATTGCATTGAATCTGTATATGGCTTTTGGCAGAATGGTCATTTTTATTGGGTTGTTCACTTTCATAATGTTTAATTTTTTGAGTTCTTTGTATCTTCTAGAAACTATTCTTCTTTCAGATATATAGCTGGCAAAGACATTCCCCCCATTCTGTAGGTTGCCTCTTGACTGTTGATAGTTTCCCTTGGTGTAAATAGTTTTTTAGTTTCATAAGGTATCATTTGTTGATTACTTATTTTCTAGGCAAGTGGAATTCTATTCAGAAAGTCTTAAATATTTTTGTTTATTTATTTGTAAGAAGAGAGAGAGATAGAAGAGAGACAGGGAGAATGGGTGTGCCAGCGCCTCCAGCCACTGCAAATGGACTCCAGATGCATGTGTATCCTGTGCATCTGGTTCTACGTAGGTACAGGGGAATCAAACTCTGGTTGTTAGGCATTGCAGACAAGGGCCTTAACCACTTAGCTATCTCTCCAGCACCAAAAGTCTTTTTCTGTGCCTATATCTTGGATTGTACTCCCCACCTTCTCATCTAGCTGCTTCAGAGTTTCAATTCTTACATTTAATACCTTGATCCATGTGTGCAGGGGAAGAGATGAGGATCTAGTTTCATTTCTCTACAGAGAGATATACAATTTGCCAGGGCCATTTATTGATCACATCGGTTTTTTTCTAATGTATATTTATTGCATATTTGACCAAAAGTAGGTAGCTGTAATTATGTGGACTTATCCCAGGATCCTTGATTATATCTCATTGGTCAGTAGTATGCTATCTTTATTAGTTTGACTCTAAATCTGGTATGGTCATACCTCCTGCTGTACTCTTTTATTCTTAAAATTGTTTTGACTATCTGGGGTCCTTTGCATTTCCACATGAATTTTAAGATTTTTATCTGTAGTTCAATGAAGAATGGTATTTGAATTTTTTGATTGGGATAGAATTTAATCTGTACATTGCTTTTGGTAGGAAAGCTACTTTTTTATTTTATTTTTATTTTTTATTTTTGGTTTTTTGAGGTAGGGTCTTGCTCTAGTCCAGGCTGACCTGGAATTCACTATGTAGTCTCAGGGTGGCCTCAAACTCATGGCGATCCTCCTACCTCTGCCTCCTGAGTACTGGGATTAAAGGTGTATGCCACCACGCCCGACTTTGTATTTTTAATTTTAAAAAATATTTTATTTATTTATGAGAGAGAGAGGGGAGAGAGAGAGAGAGAGAGAGAGAGAGAGAGAGAGAGAGAGAGAGAGAGAGAGAATGGGTGCACCAGGGCCTCCTGCCACTGCAGATGAAGTCCAGACATATGCGCCCTCTTGTGCATCTGGCTCTATATGGGCTCTGGGAATTGAACTCTGGTCCTTCTGCATTGCAGGCAAATGCCTTAACTGCTAAGCCATCTCTTCAGTCCGGAAAGCTATTTTTATGATATTGATCATTCCAATCCAAGAGTGTCACACACATCTGGAGTTTGTTTGCAGTTGGCAAGAGGTGCTGGCATTCCATTTTTTTCTCTATCTCTCTTAGAATAAATCATATTTTAAAAAAGATACCATTTTTTACAGTGGTGGTATGGGAGGAATTAGAGTTGCAAGAACATTCAGTCTACTGAGATCTAACACTAGTTTACAAAAATGTTAAAAGATACTGATCTTGAAGAAATATTTATTTTGCCTACGGTTTTTAAATTCTTGGTGTGATTGTTTAAGGAAATCATATTTGTAAATATGGTACAGACCGCAGGCTATCTTCCAAAACCTGTTTTTTGATTCTTGTCATCAATAGAAATGTGGCCAGAATATGGTTCTTTAGCTTTGCCTATTTCAGCTAATGTAGTGATACACCATCAAAATAGGGCAAATACAGGATAAACTCTCTAGCTCTAAACATTCTGATGGAGACAGAACAAATAAAAGGTCAGCAAAGACATGGCACAGGATTGTGCAGTTAAAATAGATCTGCAAATGATCTCCAGGTACATGTGCCACCATATGCATCTGGCTTTGCATGGGTTCTTTTGAGATATTAACACACTTAATCTTACAACAATCAGTAGAACCTACCGTGTTCTCATATTACAAATGAGACACTGAATTACATGGAGGTTACGTGGCTTTCCACAGGTCAGTGCTGCACCTCATGGATTGCAATTCAAGAAGTTTGACTCTAGGGTCAAGAACTTTAGCTACAATTTTAGTCTGACCATAACAAGAAGAAGGGTAAAGATAAGGAAGAGAAAAATACCATGGTCAAGGACAAGGAAATCCACTTGCCTTTCACCCCTTTTCTTTTGTGGTGCTGGGACTGAACCCAGGGCTTTGCACATGCTCAGTAAGCATTGTTAGAACATTCAAATGGCAGTCGAAGTCCCAAAGCACTGGAAGTTCTCACCTGGTAAGAGATATTCCTTAAATGGAAAGAGAAGAACAAAATTCACCCTACCTAGTACCGCTGACTTCAATGCATTCAGATAGGTGGGACTGACAAGAAGAATTTTGTAACATGCTCAGAATGTTCTATGCTGAGATTCTTGCTAAATGGGGGAACTGGGATTGTGAGGATTTGTTTAACTGCACAACCCTATGAGACATCTTAATCCTTCTCTCAACTGTGCTGACCTTTTATTTGTTCTATCTCCATCAAAACTGACCTTCATTCTTAAAATTGCTGGCAAAAACATCTTATAGTGCAGATTAAAGAATAACATACTTAAAATGTGTAAATAAAGAGTTTACTTTAATCCAGGGGGATTTACCCAGCTCTGAATCACATCCTATTAACTTCAGGAAAAAGCCACCACCGTGCTGATAAAGAACCCACAGGAAAAAGCATTTTGAATTAGGCAGAACATGAATCAGGACCATGGAAATCCCAGGAGCTAGAATCAAGAGTTCTGGGAGCACCCATTTCTTATTTCAGTTTGACATGGCAAGTACCAAAGCTAACAAAACCGACCAGGATAAAAAGAAATAGAGTGAAATAATATGATCAGACCTGTTCAATATGTGAAATAACAGTATCCCCCCACCCACTTTAGAAGCTAATTAACTTTGAACACAGGCACAGGAAGGAGAACATTATAGATATCAATTAATCAACTCTGCCTCTAGCTGAATTAGGCAAAGGAAATTTATGAGATAGAAAAGATTAAGCCAATGCATCTATAATTGTCATTATTTTAACCACCTGTTTATATATTTCCTTCATGTTAAGGAAATCATTGTTTTGATTCCAAATGGGAATTATCAGCTCCTGGTTAAAAATTCAAGTAGTACAAAATGGTATTCAGTGAAAGTTTATCACCAAATTCTTAATTGTTGTTTTTGCCTCCGGGGGCCAAAAAACGGTGAAGAGGTGGGAAGCTGAGCTGAGCAAAGGCTGGTTGCTACTCTGCAGTCACAGAGCTGGGGGCCGATGCATGGGGGTCCCCGCGAGACACAGATGTGAGCAGATGTGTATAGTGTATCCACGTGGTTCTTTATTCAATTGAGAGAGCTTACATTTTATTTATAGGAAAAAGGGGGCCAGGGGTATGGGGAATAGGGAAGAGAAAAGGGGATTGGTTGGTCGGGGTGGTGAGTTAACTGCC
The DNA here is from genome assembly GCA_004024765.1 of Zapus hudsonius. Taxonomy (NCBI): domain Eukaryota; kingdom Metazoa; phylum Chordata; class Mammalia; order Rodentia; family Dipodidae; genus Zapus; species Zapus hudsonius. The sequence goes on from PVHP010014956.1 coordinate 32,215, forward strand.
TGCACTGGGATAGGTGAGTAGACAACATTAGAATACCTAATTTGGGGGGCCTGAGTGGCTGGAAATATGTGACTCTGGCCACAGTCCCAGGGTATGGGTACAAGGAAGTTTGTTTGATACCCATTGCCAGTCATGCTGAGATGGGAATGCTGGTTCCTGTGGCTTGCCCATGGGGGGTTGGGAGTCAGGGTTGATGGAGCTGGGAAACCCTACTGAATTATCGGGGTTTCACCTACTCAGACGTCCTTAACCCTTTGTTCTCTGTGCCCTCACTAGCAGTGCCAACAAGCAGTGCCCAACACTTAATTCTTGTTTTAAGGAGAAATTCAATACAGTGCTCAGAGTTTTATCTACAACACTAAGTAAGATATACAAATAGAAAAAGAAGAAATCAAGTTCTCCCCATTTGCAGATGACATGATCCTATATTTGAAAGATCCTAAAGACTCCACCAGATAACTCTTAGGACTGATAAACACTTTCAGCAAAATAGCAGGATACAAAGTTAACATACAAGAAACAGTAGTTTCTTTGTTTTATTTTTTCTTGCTTCCACACACATGCACACACATTGACAAAGACACACTACAATCATGCAAACACACGCCCATCTCTCTCTCTCTCTCTCTCTCTCTCTCTCTCTCTCTCTCTCACACACACACACACACACACACACATAATTAAGATAGTTTTAAAAACCACAAGAAGGAGCTAGGGATGGAGCTCATCCGGTAGAATACTTGCCTTGCATACCTGAAGCCCCGGGTGAGATCTCAGCAGCACACAAACAAAGAAAAAATTAAAAACAAAAAGTAAGACAGCAATGGCAACAACCGCTGCAAAGGATGTAGGGGTAGAGAAACCTTATTCATTGCTGGTGGTAATGTAGACTCATGAGGACACAATGGGAATCATTATGATGACGATTCCCCAGCAAACCTGAGAATAGCACTCCCACTTGACCCAAGTAGACCATCTTGGGCAGACTTGGCCATAATATACCACAGAGATACCTGGACATTCATGTTTATTACTGCACTATTTACAAAAGCTAGGAAATGGAAACCCGCCTAGATGACTAGCAAACAGATAATATACATAAAGAAAATGTGTATATACAATAGGTTTTATGCATCTATGAACCAAAAGGAAACCATGACAAGCACAGAAAAATGAATGTCACTGGAAGTCATTAAGTTATGTGAAATAAGCAAGACTCAGAAAGATAAATACTGCATGTTTTCTCTTATATGTGAAATCTAGATTTGAAATTACATATACATATGTGTGTGTTTATTCATATAGGTGTGGGGAAGTCACTAAACCAGAAAGGGGATTATGAGTGGGGAGGAAGATATCGTAAAAGAGGGGGAGAGGATAGAGAGAAGAAAGCAAAACAGAGGACTATCTGCGTAAAGGAAGGGAACTATCTAGGGGTAATGAAGGGACAAGGGAAGGACAGTAGGAGAAGCAACTGAGAATGCAGTATGATGACTCAGATGTGTGAAAATACCTTAATAAAACCTAGTGTTTAGGGTGCTACCTTAAAAACTGCTGCTGCAAGAATCCAAATAGTGTCTACTGAGGGTTCACCAGCTCACTACCAAAGGCGCAAAGTATACTAAGCACATTGGGGAAGCTTCAGGTAATGATATTCTAGGTTATTTATGGTTAAAACCCATGCTTATAGAAGATCTCTCATTTCTGAGTCAGAGAATTTCTGTATAAAACTAGTTTTGAGTGATTGAACACTCGGCTTTAGAGTTGCACTGGGGCCAGTGAAGGACTTGGGAGAGGACTCGTGCAGCGTGCATTCACGGGCAGTTGCATGAGGATAGAGGTGTGAGCTCCGGACAGACTCATGCTTGGGCTCTGACTCGGCTGCACATTGCAGATAATGTAGTGTTTGTTGACTCTGCAAACTCATGTCCATGTATTCGGAAATAAAACCTACATCCTATATTGTAGGAGAGAAATGAGAAAATGATCAGCATAATACTTGACACATTGAGAACACTCAGGAATGGCTGTACTGAATGTAACTACTTGTAATTCCCCACCACCAACATCTTTAGGGCTTGGTTTGTTGATGCAATAAATCTGCAGGGTCATTTATTCTATATAGATGTTGTGAATAGCAATACGAAATGTGGACTCAAATTTTTTTGGTTGATATATTCTGTGTGAGAGTGGCCCTTTTCCAGCTAGTACTTCTAAGTGTGGTAGACATTTTTATTGAATTTAATAAGTTCTAATTTAACAAATATAAAGGTGTTTTTTAGTGTGAAAGATGCTAAAAGCCCATGCCAATATATTTTATTTTTTAATATTTAAAATATTTTTAAGACTGTACAAGAAAAGAAAAAGAGTTAATAGTATTTTTTCTTTACACACACACACATAGGATATTTACTTGAGAATGAGAAACAGAGTATGGGCATACCTGGGCTACCTGCCACTACAAATGAACTCTAGATGCATACACCATTTTGTGCATTAGGCTTTACACTGGTTCTGGGGAGTCAAACCCAGGTCATCAGGCTTTACAAGCAAGTGTCTTTAACCACTGAACAATCTACCCAGTAAAGGTATTGCATGTTTGAATTACCAGTATAGAAATAGAGTGAAGAGACACAGGAGGAAGATGGAGCAAAATGGGGCATTTTGGTCAAATTCTGTAGAGCTGGAATCAAAAATCTAGGTGGCATTTGCAGTTGCTCTGATTCCAGAAATAAATTCGTAAAATAAGTCACAAAAATGTAGTCTTGCCTATAATACTTGAAAAGAATAATTTCTTTACTCTAGAAATCACAAATAAAGAGGGCAATGATACAACAATCTTAATAAAGACACTCATTCCAGAAACTGGGAATTATGTGTGACTGTTTTCCTCTTGATTTTTCCACCCTTTTTTTAGAAATGGAAAAAAAAAGACTTTTGTAGAAAATATGTATTTGCTTTTTGTGCTAATATTTTAAGTACTAAAGAATAATAAACAACCACAGGCAGCAGCAAGATGTGTCATGAATTTTTATTGACAAAGTTTGGCTCCTTGTCTTTTTTAAAGTTGAAAATATTTTTAAAATATAGTGCAGTTAGAACTCCAAAATAAAGGACTCTTTCTTCATATTCAAAGAGAATTGTGGTAGTTTGAATCAGATGTCCTCTAGCTTGGTCCTCAGCTGATAGCCTTGTGGAGCAGGTGTGTTGTTGGCAGGTCTTGGGGTGTGACAGCCAGTCTCCATTGTCAGTTTGGCTGACTTTCTGGCTGCTATTTTCTAACTGCCCTCCGGTTGGGAATAAGGCCCATTCAGTGGGAGAGAACTTATAACTGGTCCTGGAAACCAAGTCAGTGTCTCACAGGCAGGAAGCTCAAAACCACCAGAGAGAAGCTCCCATTTTTTTTCTGGACAAATTGAGTATACTCATCAAAATGTTTCTCAAACTTCTATGCATATCCTCCTTAATCAAATCTGCTCTCACCCTTATTTGGAGAATCTTTTTTTTTTTAATTTATTTTTTTGTTGTTGCTGATTAAATTGATTTCCAATAGCTTTTTTAAAATTATTATCCATACTTAGATACACTTATTATTATTATTAAGGGATTAATATGTTGATGTCACCCATTCCCCTATTTCCCTCTTCCCTGTCCCCGTTCAGTTGGATATCCTCCTCTGTGGGCAGTCTGGATCAGTCCATGGGGTCGGGGGTTGTGAATAGCCTAGAAGTCAACCCAGTTCCACCCTCCTTTGTATGTTGTTACTGAGGGGGCCATGTGTCTGGATATTCTCCTCCCAACTCATGTCTCTTACAATCTTTCCGCCCCCTCTTCCGCTCAGCTCCCTGAGTCATGGTGGGTGAGTATTAAGGCTGCTTTGTTCTTGAGACCTTAGGAGCCTCTCTACTTCTTCTTGAGGATGTGTTTAGAATCGTTGCTGTCTGTGTCGCTGGTTCATCCTGGGTTGACCAATTGGCTGTGGTTATAGGTCTCTTGCTTTTCCCATCACTGCCTGCGGGGTTCCATGTGGATCCTCCACGGTAGGTCTGGGGTGGTGAATCTCTTGCCAGGAAGATAGCTATCGGCCTGTGGCTCATTGGTAGGGTTGGAAGAGCCACTGCTCTCTTGGAGCCTTCTGAAAAATACAAACAGAATCTCCATTGGAGAGTGAGATCAGCATAGGTTAGTTGAGATACACTTTCCTGAGTTGGCTACATTCTATTGTTGGTAGCTTTTTGTAAATCACTTGTAAAGTGAATTTCTCTTTGGGGTCCCAAGATTTTGGTTCCCTATGTAATTTACCCTGCAATCCCAGTTCCAGTCAGGGACTCCCCTTCACTAAGTGGATTTCTTGGCCGAATTAACAGCTGTTGATTGCCTCCCCCAGGCTTTGGCGCCTCCATTGCACAAGTGCTCCTTTCATGGTTTGCTGTTCTCTCCCAGTAGGCAGTGTGTTCAGCCAACTCATGGTGGCCGACTGCCAGTGGTCTCTGTTTATTCCAGATGTGGTTGACCAGTTTCCCCTGGCAGCTTATGCAGGGCCTTCCATCTGGGGACTGGTTACCATTCTGGACCTCATAGGGTCTCTCAGTGTTGATAGATGGCTTTCTGTGGTTTTTCAGCAATAGGATCACCTCAGGCCTGGGGTTGGTAATCAAGAGCTTTGACAGAATCCTGTCATGTGTTGGGGACCTCATGGGTCACTTTGGTCAACATCTCAGTGAAGGAAGGATTCTGTGGCTGGGACCGGGAGCTGCCAGACTGATTGGTTTTTCACAGACTTAGACACTCTCCCCTTCCATTCTCGGCCCCGCTTGCCAGATGGTGCCCACTCTATGCTCATTACTAGACAATGTGCATGTGAGGATTTTATAATTTTGAACCAGTTTTGGTTCAACTTCATGTTTAAGACATCCCCTCCCCCCATTTCTGGTTGGTTTGTGTAGAGTTTACTGTTGTCCTGTTTAGTTGTTTTTTTTTTTTAATATTAAAGATGGCAGAGAATACTGGAAAGATCCAAGATCCATCATTTTGACAAGAAAAAAGAGCTGACTGCTCACCGTGAGAAGTGCCATCTCTACCACATTCACCAGGGTCCAGAAGAAACTGCAGAGGAAGGAAGCAGTGATATCAGTCTTACTCCCAACTCTTGCCCCACAACTGCCTCCAGGAAAATATAAACAAACAGGGAGGTGACCTGAAATGCATCATAACAGAAATACAGAGTCTACAGAGAAGTCAACACTCCAAACAAACTGCTTACACACCCGCCAAGGTTCAGGAACCATTGTGGTATAGGGGGGCAGGACGAATGTAAGAGCCACAGAGTGGGTAGAAATTCCAGATCCACCCCCCTGCTAAGAAACTGACTGAGGTCCTAATGATTCCACAGTGAACACCAAGGACCCTACTAAGGAGGGCCCTCAGGGAAATGGGGGCCAGCTGGGTGAGGGCTTCAAGATTATAACATATATGTATGCACACAAACAAAAATCACTAGCATGTATTGTTAGTTGCACAAGATAATGAATTTCATTGTGATATTTTCATATACTCAGATCATGATCTTGGATGATGCCCATAAACTGATTATCCTCTCTTGTCCCCCTTTCTTCCTCTTAAAAGCCTGTGAAAATTATGGGTCCTCTTATTGCTAAGACTTGTCTTTTTTGTCACCAGGTCTTCATGTACTGCGTGGGCTTCATTATATTAAATTTGATAAGACACAATTAATTATTTTAATATATTTCATTTGTTAAGACTTGCTGAATGACCCCATATATGATATATTTTGGAGATGGTTCCTCAAGCTACTGAGAAAAATACATTTTTTTTTTGTTGTTGGATGGGATGTTCTGTGGATGGCTGCTGAATCCACTATTCTACAGGGTAGGTTAATGTTGGTGTTTTTTGTTAATTTTTTTAAAAAAATATTTTATTTATTCATTTTCAAGCAAAGAGCTACAGAGAGAGAGAGAGAGAGAGAGAGAGAGAGAGAGAGAGAGAGAGA
>PVHP010014957.1:0-38250 GCA_004024765.1 Zapus hudsonius
GTTCAGAGCCTCTCTGGCTCTAATGGATCCCAGAGGTCTGCACACAGAACTCATTTACATGTTTAACTCTTTTCACAAGGTCTCAGCCAAACATCGCCAAAATCTACAGAGCGTTTTAAGAACTCCCAGGCCATCAACTCACAGTTCCAAATACACCAGGGTCTTCCTACAAAGGGCAGGAGGGGCAGAGATGTACATTTGTTCCATAAATAAAGCAGGCAAGGCTTGGATTTTATGAGGCACGAAGGGGCCTTTCATTCCAATGAATATTCTAACAGGCCACTAACCTGCGTGTGCTAAACTAACATTACATTTTGTGATCTTGGAGAAAAGGCAAAATTCATGGAGATGGTAAAAACACACAAAAAGTCTCTCTCCTTAAATAAAGCAAAACTGCCAAAATGAAAAATGTGGACATATTCAGAAAAGCTTTAAAAGTTTTGTTTTAAATATACCAAATATTTTAATGTGTACTTTAAACACATTATATTTAAATATGCTAAATATATTATTCTAATTATATCAAAATTTAATAATTATTAGTATGATTAATTGTAATAGCATATACGTTAAATATACTTATATATTTTGATTGGTTTAAATAAATGCTAAATCTATTGATATACTATTATGTAATATATATTATTTCTCTTATCTATTCGAAATTTAGACATATATATATATGACAACATAAAACCTTGCATCAGTTATGAGAGCACATTTTCTTAAAGTGTTATTGAACATATAAAATATTGAACACTTCCTAGAATTCCTTCTTGATCAAAAGCCAACTAATCCAATCTCCTTTTAGTAACTTGTTTTGTAATAATGCCATATAACATGTGTAATCATCCACATTGGGTACACATAATTTTTAAAAAATATTTTATTTATTTGAGAGAGAAACAGAAAGAAAAGCAAATTATATATAATTATATATAATTGTATAATTATAATACAATATAATTATATTATTATAATTATAGCATAATATAATTATATAATATATATATATATACATATATATAGTGAGAATGGGACACCAGGGCCTCCAGCCACTGTAAACAGACTCCAGACACATGTGCTACTTTGTGCATCTGGCTTTACATGGATACTGGGTACTCGAACTCACAACCTTAACCACTATGCCGTATCTCCAGCCTGAGTACACATAATTTTTAAATGATCTCCTAAGCGATCACATTAGAGTTATGCCACTCGATTCTACTTGTCCCTAGTAAACAAAACTAATTTTGTTTCAATTTTTCCACGACAGTGCCACAATGAGTAAACTTGTGTTTGTACACACACACACACACACACACACACACACATGTGTATATATGTGCATTTTAAAAAATAGGTTCACATGAGAGTTCGCCTTGGAGGCTATGTATGTACACTCTTAATAGGCAGTGACTTTCAACAGCCAACCCTTCTCTGCGTTCTTTCTATTCAGTGTTGGATGAGATAGATTCTTAAGTAGCACCTACACCCCAGGTGGAAAATTCTACCTTATTTCCCTCAACAATTCTCTGATAATGGACACTTCTTCTGATGGGCTGTATGTGATCTCTTCTGTGAATCGCTTCTGAGCATCCATGGCTCCGTGTTCACAGGGCTGGCTTTGGGAGACCTTTCTTTAGGGGGAAAAAAATCAACCTATTTAACTATGGGACTGTCATATAGGATATAAGTGCAATTTCACCTGGTTTCGTGTTTGCATGGAAGATATGCTCAACACACACACACACACACACACACACACACACACACACACACACCCAAGGCTGTTTGACGGGGACGATGGACCCATACCACACCTTCATTAACCCCTGGCGCTCTGCTTGCTCTCCCCCCTCCTCTTATTCCTGTCATTTCTCTTCCCTGCCTCACAGCTCTTTCTTTTCGCCGTCCCCTGTCCTCCTGTGGTCACAATTACCTCCATAAAGAACTAAGATTTCTCCTCCCATCTGCCCACCCTACTATTTTTTTCAACGAGAGAAAATAAAGCATGGGTGAAGACAGTTTTGATGAGATGGCTAGAAAAACTGCTTTTCCTCCTTGGCATGTTGGAAGTATTGCCCCAGTGGTTTGGGGCCCATTTGCTTGCTCGGCCTCCATCTATCTCGGCTTTACGGCTCTTCACTCCGGCTGCTTGAACTGCACGCTCGCTCGGCTGCCGGTTTGGGTCTGCTTCCTCTGATTTACTGTATCTAGCCTTTCTCCCCTCTGGATTCCAGCCCTCAGACGCACTCGCTTATTGATCCGGTAAAGTTCGATAAACATTTTAGCATCAGCGGGTTCATTTCCAGTAGTACAGATGGTTAAGACTCAGGAATGTTAATTTTTTTTCAAGAATAGTTAGTGCCATATTAAAATTTATCACTTGAAGCAGTTATGTTCTTATGGGGAGGGAAAATCATAATTGTTAAATTGTATTTATTTGTAAGAAGAGAGAGGGGAGGAAAGAGAGACAGAGAGAGAGAGAGAGAGACAAAGAGTGGGCACACGAGGGCTTCTTGACACTGCAAACAACCACAGATGCACCTGCCACTTTGTGCGTCAGGCTTTATGTGGGTACTGGGGTTTAGAACCTGGGCCTTCAAGCTTTGCAAGCCAGAGCCTTTAACCACTGAGCCATTTCTCCAGCCCCAAAAATCATAATTCTAATGTGTGATTATGCTATCAATTACTGTTTTATTTAGTGTATACTTATGAAGGTATTGCATTTACCAGAGTAAGAATTATTTTATGGGATGCTCAGGAACCATTTGTAAAATTAACATGTTTAAAATAAATTTTCTCCAGTGTCCCCCCATTAATAGAAAGCTAGTTGCAAATATTGAAGAAAGTATTAAGATTGAAAATATGACACGGTAATTTAAGTTAGATTATTTTTTCCCTTGACAATTGGGAAAATATGACTTTTGCTCCAGGGGGGCAGCACAAGGGTGTATATTACACCTTAAAGCCTGTACATCTCAAAAAGTATAACCAATGATCAATTCTGCCCATCAAAACCTCAATCCAGGTAGGTGTGGTGGCACATGCCTTTAATCCCAGCACTCTGGAGGCAGAGGTAGGAAGATTGTTGTGAGTTTAAGGCCAACTTGGGACTACAGAGTGAATTCCAGGTCAGCCTGGGCTAGAGTGAGACCCTACCTCAAAAAAAAAAGAAAGGGAAAAAGGTAAGTAAAATAAAACAAAACCTGAGCTATCTTTGCACCTATGCAGCTTTCAAATATTTTTCTTATTTTTCAAGTATTTTTATTTATTTTTATTTATCTGAGAGAGACAGAAAGAGGAAGACATGGAGGGAGAGGGTGAGTGTGGGCAGGCCAAGACCTCCAGCCTCTGCAAATAAACTCTAGAAGCATGTGCCACTTTGTGCATCTGACTGTGAGTCCTGGGGAATTAAACCTGAGGCATGAGGCTTTGCAAGCACGCACCTTTAACAGGTGAGCCATCTCTCCCACCCATGTGTCTTCTTCTTTATCCCCAAGTCCATTGGTAGCATGTTAGATGTGTGCAGACGTGAGAAATACGGAGAAAGCATAGCCAAGAGATGTGCTAACTGAGAGCTTTTGTTAAAGAATCCTCTCCATCACCAGACCTTCATGACTTGGGACCCAGAGGAATTCAGACACAATTTCTCCATGTCCCCAAATTGAAGCTTTGGAGCTATTCCCTTTCATAACTGCCCCAGGGCACTCAGAACCATTCTCATACCTTATCGCATTTTACAGATCTGAAAAGAGTCAATATTTTGATTGTTCTGTACAACATGCTATTTTTTGTTGAAGGACAATCAATTGTGATTTACATAGACTCAAGGACAACTTCAAAAGACAGTTGATGTAGCTGACACTGGTGAGTCTCCCTGTGAAGCATACCGATAGCTTTCAATTCCTAAGTGAGCACCAGTCTGAGGCTCCTGAGAGGCACTTACCCCACACCCTGCACCTCCCATTATCTCCCCCAAGAAGCCCTCTGACTGAGCTTCCCTAATGAAATTCTATCATCCAGTTCCACACTGTGACGCTCCTCAGTAGGTTTTGCACTCAGCTTTCTTGTTGCTGTCAGAAAGAACCTGACCAAAACCAGCTGTGGGGGAAAGGGTTTATTTTGGCTTAAAGACTGGATGGGAAGCTCCATGATGGCAGGGAAAATGACAGCATCAGGAGAGACGGACATCAGCTCCTGGCCAACATCAGGTGGACCATAGCAGCAAGAGAGTGTGCCAAACCCTGGCAAGGGGAAGCTGGCTATAACACCCATAATCCCTCCCCCAACAACCCACCTCCAACATGGTGCCAATTCCAAAATTGCCATCAGATGGGGAGCAAACATTCAGAACACATAGGTTTATGGTGGACACCTGAATCAAATCATCACAGTAGGTTTCATTAATAGCAGATTTAATTTCAGAAAGGAAAGGGGGAATGCAAAATATTTGTAGTAAGAAGGCAGAGTGGATCTGCTGGCTGAGAACCTGAAGAGAGTATAAACCAGGTTGAAGAATCTGGTTCTCATGTTTAATGGGACGTAAAAGGGATGGCAGAGATAGTTCAGTGGTTAAAGTCACTTACTTGCAAAGCCTAACAGCCAGGTTTGATTCCCCAGGGGATATATATATATATATATATATATATATATATATATATATATATATATATATATATATATATAACCAGATACCAGATGCCCAAAGCGGTGTATACACCTGGAGTTCATTTGCAATGGCAGGAGGCTCTGAGATGCCCACTCTCTCTTTTTTTTCTCTCCAACTACTTCTTTCCACCCCCATCTCTCTGTCTCTCTGATAAATCTTTTTCTTCTTAAAAAAGATATAAAATGCATTGAAATTACAACATATGCTAAATTCCACCTGCTTTCACTCTAGATTATAATTGCTTTATAATAACCTTAGTGATTAAAACAAATTCTTATAGGTCACTGGTTGTCACCAAGGCTCTACTCCAAGCATTTCATAAATGCTAATGTCTTTTCCACATTAATGACCAGGCTAAGATGATTACTATCTCCATAATGACCAGGCTACTAACAAGAACACTGAGTCTTAGAGAAGTTAAGTTACCTATCCAAAGTCACACCCTAGCACACCTGACTCTCAGGAGTCAGCGTGCAGGCAAAAGTCTGAGGGACACTGATAACATTTTTAGATGAGGAGAAAAAGAAGTAGCAAAGATCTCAATATTTCAGATGTGAGAGACGGATCAATAATGTTTTTCAATTAATACAATTAAAAGTGCTTTTTGAAGAGCATTCAAATTTGAATTTAGAAAGGCACTGGAGGGTGGAGATCAGGGGAATATGTTCAATGTATACAGTTGTGTACAAACAAGTATAAATTATGTACCCTGCAGAAAGTGAACCATATACAAATATGTGCAATGAGAAATTTTAGTAATAAAAAATAAGAGTTATAAAAGAATTCAACTCTATATTATCCAATCTGTTCAACTTTAAACTTCAGCACTCAGGCTGGAAAGATGGCTCAGTGGTTAAAGCGCTTGCCTGCAAAGCCGAACAACCCAGCTTTGATTCCCCAGTAACCACAAAAAGCCATATGCCCTGAATCTCCAATTCCAATCAAGGGTTCCCCCTCACTGAGTGGAATATTTGGTGGGAGAGCCATGGTGGGGGAGATTATCAGAGGCATGGCTCCCCTCAGTAACAACACACTTGGGTCAGGAGAACCCGGCTGAATACTAGGCTATCCTACCACAAAGACTGGTCCAGATGGCCCACGGAGGAGGATATCCAGCTGACTGGGGATGGGGAAGGGGGGCAATGAGGAATTGGGGATAACAACTCATTGTTGGCCCACTAAACAATGTAACTCATTATGGACAATAAAAAAAAGCCATATGCACAAAGTGCTGCATGCATCTGGAGTTCATTTGAAGCGCCTGGAGGCCCTGGTGCATCCCTTCTCTCTTCTCTGCATCCCTCTCTGCTTAAAAATAAAAATATTTCTTTAAAAAACACACAGCCACCAGCATCCTAACCAAGATCTCTGGTTCTCTGCTCTTTTCACACTACACATGTGGGCACATGTCTGGCTCATGTGCACAGGAAGCAAATATGCAAAAGGAAAGTGTTCCTCTTTGTTGATGATAAACATAGCTACAGAATCAGCAGGGGGTAAACATCTCAGCACTCCCTTCAGGTACCAAGCTTTGAAGAGCTCAGAGAGGAAAATTTCCCTACAGTTCTCTGGAGGGGGAAAGGCTAGTGATCAATCTCCCCTCATGTGGGCCACTGAGGTTCGCTTTCTTTGACAGTAGTCTGATCTACATGATCAAACCAAAAATAAGTGAGACAGAGGCTCCTAAGTTTCCATCAGTAACCACCTTTTGCATGCAAAAAGCGAGAAGTCATTTTAATCTTTCCTTCCTTTCATTTCTAATATCATAGTATATTAGTCAGCTTTCTAGTTGCTGCGCAGAAAGAACCCAAGCAAAAGCGGCGGAACGGGTTTATTAGGCTTACGGACTTGAGGGGAGACTCCATCATGGCGGGGAAAACGATGGTATGAGCGGAGGGTGGGCATCACCTCCGCCACAGCACTGCAAACAGCGGCAGGAAGGTGTGCCAAACTCTGGCAAGGGGAAGCTGGCTTATAACCCCATAAGCCCGCCCCAACAACACAGTTCCAGTGAGGTTATAAAACCTGAACTTCCATCAGCTGAGGATGGATCAATCAGAACACATTCATTTGTTTGTAGGTGGTACCTGGATCAAACCATGACACATAGTGAAGATTGTCTCAGAGGCAGGTGGCCATAGGATGCCAACCCCAGCAGAACCTGCAGCTCTCAGCAGGACCCTCGCCTAGCAGGTCATGTGTCAACCTATCAGCCTTTCTTCAAAGAGATATTGGATGGGTGATAAGCAGTATTTCAAGAAGGTGGACTGGGAGATGGCTCAGCTGGGGACTCACATAAAAAGCCAGGGTGGCCGTGCAAGGCTTTCATCCCAGTGCTGGTGAGGATACAGACAGGAGGATCACTGGAACTCACTGGTCAGCCAGACTAAGCAGAAATTAATGAGCTCCAGTTTGATTGAGAAAAAGAAGATAGAAAGTGAAAGACTATGACAACCCATGTCTCCCTCCGGCCTCCACACGAGTGCACAGGGTGGTGTGTGCATCTGTGCACACACCACACTCATACACACTTCAAAATAGAAAAAGGAAAAAGAGGAAAAGAAGGGAAAGGAGAAATGGGTGGAAGAAAGGAAGGAAGGAAGAGTCAGAGGGACGGAGGGAGGGAGAGATAACAGAGTGATAGGGTGATACAGAGAGTCTCAAGTTTCCATCAGTAATCACCTGAGACCACTCCCAGTTTAGGAGGTTAGGAAGTCCAGGTGCATAGTGCCAGCACGTGCCAGGCTTCTGGTGAGGGCCATTCTTAGCACCAGCATGTGCCAGGCTTCTGAGAAGGAGCATACTCAGTGTTTAGCATTGCCAGGCTTCTGGTGAAGGCCATCCTTAGTGCCAGCATGTGCCAGGCTTCTGCTAAGGGCCATACTTTGCCTGAGTTTCATCGTACTAGACAAGAAGGAAGAAGCGCCTGTGTGAGAGGACCGGGGGTCCAGATCTGTGCTTGCTTCATAGCAACTTCCTCTTGTGGTAACTAAACCAATCCCTTGAGATCCAACCCTTTCCTGAATGACAGAATTCTCTTTTTAAAAGTATTCATTATTTATTTATTTACGCATTTATTTTAGAAAGAGAGAGAAGGGGCATGCCAGTGCCTCCTGTTGCTGCAGACAAACTCCAGAAGCATGTTCTATTTTGTCCACCCAGCCTTACATAGGTACTACCCAGGGCATCCATGAAGACCCACTCACTATTCCTTACTGATAATACACTGAGATCCATTGATCGTTGAGTCCTGGCAGGGACAAGTGACATGCAAACCATGGCAGGATGGAAAATGTAACCAGGCATTCATGGTTGAGCGTGGCAAGAAACACGTCCGGGAAGCTCATTTATGAAAATTAGGTGGATGTAACAGAGAAGCAAGTATTTTATTTCCTTCCTGACAATGAGGAAGACAGGGGAAGAGCCATCAACACCCAGGCCAAATAAGATGTCTCCTGCATTCAATCATATCTATGCACACTCACGGTACCCTCACATCTCTGGATGCCCATCATTCAAAATTAAATCATAACTAAAGAGGCTACTGCTTTCCTCCCTTCTTAAAACTATTCTGTGGGTGTGGAAAGATCGCTCAGTGGGTAGAGAGTTTGTCTTGTAAGCCTGAGGACCTGATTTCTGACACTCAGCATTAATACAAAAGGCCAGAAAGACATAGTGACACATGCCTGTAATCCCAGCATTAATCCCTGGGGCTCACTGGCAAATTCATCTAGCCAAATAGTAATCTCTGGGTTTAGTGAGGGATCCTGTCTCAAAAAATAAGATGGTAAATGCTCTTTTGGTTTTTTCTTTAAATATTTTTACGGGCTGGACAGATGACTTAGCGGTTAAGACATTTGCCTGCAAAGCAGAAGGACCCGAGTTTGATTCCCCAGGACCCATGTAAAGCCAGATGCACAAGGTGGCACATGAATCTGGATTTTATTTGCAGTGGCTGGAGGCCCTGGTGTGTCCATTCTCTGTCTCTCTTCTCTCCCTCCCTCCCTCTCTCTCTCTCTCTCTCTCTGTTTATTTCTCTATCTCACTTACTCTTACATAAATATTTAAAAATTTAAAAAATAAGATGGAGAGAGACTGAAGATCCTTAGAAAGCAAACCAATCAAACACACACACACACACACACACACACACACACACACACACACACACACACGATGTATTCATGAAGCCAATCTTATAAAGCAAGAAACTTCTCAAAGAGGTCACAGATTTACTGTGATGTTAGAAGTCATAAAAATTACAGTACAGGCTAAGTACTTAAACTGAAATTACACACCACCCCATTAATTTTATAATCAATACTGATAAAAGAAATGAGGGGACAAATTGTAGTATTCTGGCTTAAATCAAGTCAATACATTACTTATTGGCAACTAGAACATACAAAATGCCCCGAGGAAGAAAAAGTGGGTGGGGGAGGCTGTTCCCAAGGACCTTAACATCTGGCCGAGAGGACTGGTGTGCAGCCTTTAGAAAGTTCACCAGTATGTATGGCCCCACCAATGCCAGGATGCCCCTAGGCTTTGAGAGAAAAGATCACCTTGATGCTGTGATTGCCATGGGTTCTGGGTCAAACTTCCTGGGTGTGAATCCCCAAATTCCTCCACTTTGGTCACTGATGGTGGACCAGCTCTCTGTCATCAGTGGGCACAAATAGAACTTAATTCCCATTATTGATTATTGGAAGAGTTAAGCTAAGGTTTGCCAGGTGCTTAGAAATGTCGCCCTGTATACAGTAAGGGCCTTGCGATGGTGAAATGGGGGCAATCGTACTAGAAGGATGGAAAGCTCTCTTCCTATAGTTCTAAAGTTCCCATGAGACCTGATGCAAGTGGAAAGTGAGAGGAACATTCATTTTCCCCACCCTGTTGATTTTGCTTCTCCTGAGACAAACATCCACTTTCTCAAATGTTACAAAGAATAAAATTACAGGCACGATGGTGTATGACTATAATCACAGAACTTGGGAAATGGACGCAGGATGGTTAGGAGTTCCAGGCTAGCCTTGTCAACATAGTGAGTTTGAAGCCAGCCTGGGCTACATGAGATGCAGTCTACAAAAATAAAAGAAAGAAAAGAAAATTAAAGCAATAAACTCTTCCTAACCCTTCATTCCCCACCTCTCAGAACACAGAGAACTCTAGTCTCTACCACCCTGCAGTAAGTTCTCAACCCATCTCAACATCTAAATTCAGCTTGCATTGTTCACTAGTTAGCACTTGTCTGGGATATTAAAAGTCATTCATCACTTTCTCTCTTCCAGCCTCTGTCACTGCGATTAGAACGATGATCTCCAGAAGCAAGAAACTTTCCTCTTCCTACATACATTTTTTATCTCTAGTACAAATCCAAGATCAAATAAGACTCTCATTTACACTTCTAGTAGACAGGCTTCTGAGATGCCCCCGCCCCAAAACAAAAACAACAACAACAAAATCTCCTCCTCCTTGTACACATGAGCAGTATAATTCTCTCCTCTGGAGCCCAGGAAAGACTTTGACATTAGGATGGTAAAGGGATTTGCAAACATAATTCAGACCCGCTGACTAAGTCCAGTGTGAGTTAATTCAGAGATAAATTAACTTGGAGTGGGTCTGACCTTAATCAGGTGAGCCCTTAAAAGGAAATAGAGTAGTTTTTTTTTCCCTGAAGCAAGACATTCAAAACCCAAAGAAAATTTTACTGCTGACCATTAAAAAAGCGATCTCTTGGGCTGTGAGAGGGCTTAAGAGGGCAGTCACGTGGCAAGGAACTTTGAGTGATGGCTGGTCTACTGCCAGCAAGATGGTAAGACATTAGGTCTCCCAATCACAAGGTAATAGATTCTTCTAGAAGAGACACATTTGGTGGTGGTTCCTCCCAAAGTCAATCCTCTGACACCTTGACTACTGCCTACAGGGACCGCAAGGGGAGATCCCAGGCGAAATATACCAGAACCCAGCCCAAGGAAACACTGAGGGAAGACAGGTACCTTTTATAGTTACTCAATCTGTGGTCATCTATTCTGCAGCAATAGGAATCAGATGTATGGTTTGTCTATTTCCCTTACATTTCAGCCTCTCTTCCAGACCTCCCTTCACTGGACGCTATCATATTGTGTTCCCAGACTCTTGTTTCTTCCATCTCCACATCCTCAAAGTGACCACGTCTAATTGAATGGATGTCAGGAGCCTAACTGAGTAGCTGTCTCGAGGGAGCCACACTGTTCTCTCTTGGGTCTAGTATTCTTCCCTTGTTGCCTGCTTGTCACCTGCATTCACCATCATCTATGTCCTGGCCCCTCATGTGACTGCACCCATGAGCCCCTACCTCAGTGACCAGACTCTGGCTTGTTTGTATCCCCAATGACACCCCAATAATTACATGTCACCAGGAGATTCTCTTATCAGCAATCAGCCATTGGCCAAATCCCCTGGGCTCTTGGCAATAGATTACATCCAAGGTGTCTTTTCTGTTTCCATGAAATTTTAACCTGTATTATTACTAGTCTAACTCTTTACCCTGACAGATCAAAAATCAATCTGAGAATCTCTACCCATTTACCAGCAGGCAAGTTGAACTCACACAGCCTCTTAGGGGTACCAGGGTCCCCAAAATGCAAGATGTGCATGTTTCACAGCTCACCCCTCTCACATCACTACGACAGCCTGAAAATAATGTTTGGGCCATAGATTCCTTATGAGGTCACCAGGGAAGGTAGCATCTAACTCACGGGGCAGGTGTGAGGATTCACTACAGAACAATTAAATAAATGATGCCTATTTTAATTCTTCCACAGAATGTCTGGAAGAGGACCGGTTTCCTTATCCGACTTGTAAACTGAGCAAGAACTCTAATTCCACAATATGATTTATCAGTGCGACCTTGGCCAGTGTTCTACATAGGAACTTCATGAGGACATGCCTGGAGCCTGTATCCAGACTGCAATATGTTTGAGAACATTCCTCAAATTGCCTGCTTTCGCATCTCTCTCTGAGCACACCCTACACCCAATTACAATCAATACTGACAAAGAAACTGGTAAGATTCAAGCAGAAACCTGGGAGCCTAGAGGAAGAAAGTTAGAGAGCAGAGGGAAGCATGCTTCACCTATCCGAAATCAAAGTGAAACCCAGGTGCCTCGTGTGTCAAAGTGAGTCTTAATGAGCAAGTCCTCTTGGGACACAGGTGACATCATGGAGACCTGCTCCCCGTCAAGGAGAGTCCAACATTTTCCATGGAAGGGTTATTTATCTCATCACGTGCCTTGCAAAGAAAATGTCCAACATGTACATGACTCCTTTGTCACAAAAGTTGACAATAAAATAATAGGATATGCCTGACATCTTTTAGTGACCGAACCTGTCCCAGTGGTGTAAAGCGTTGACAATCTGATGTTTAACCTGTTACAGGAGAAACCATCTTTATGGGAAAATTTTCCACAATACCGTTAAACATATGCCAGTGCTGAGAGCAGGTGTCTCATAGGGAACTCAGCGTGCTATTATTTTTAGCATGTATTGCTGACACACAAGTATTTCCTGCCAAACAGTTTCCACGTGACATTTATATTAATTGATCAAGTTATAAACATTTCAACCAGAAAGCATCCGAGTCAATATTCTTTATGAGTATGTGTGTGTGCAGGTTTACGTGAATGCAGATGCATGTATGTGAAGGGGGTACGTGTGTGTACAGGTATGGTTGTGGAGGTCACAGGATGACTCTTGGCATCTTCCTCAATCACCCTCCACCTTAATGAGGCAGGGTCCCTTCTCCACCTCCTGAGCGCTGTGATTAGAGGCAGACCACCATCCCCCACAGGGTATTTACATAAGTGCTGTGGACCCAAACTTTGGTCATCACACCTGCATGGCTAATACTTTACCCCTACCCAGCCTCTCAAAATTCTTCCACCTTCCTTTAATTAGATTAAAGAATGTTCATTCAATGATGCCAATTTTCATTGCCAAGGAAATCAAAAAAATAAACTCCTAACTATGTGTGCTTCAATCATTCTCCATCTTATTATGAGAGAGGGTCTCTTGCTGAACCCGGATCTCACTTATGCAGGTCCTAAGTATCCTCCCGTCTGTGCTGAGATTATAGGCAACCCACCAACATGCCTGGCACTTTAAGTGGGTGCTGGTGGTCAAACTCAAATCACCGCACTTTACTGAATGAGCCATCTCACCAGACTCTCCTGGGGAAGAGTCTTTGAGAAGAGCATCTTTCGGGTAACCCTGAAGCCACCTGTCTGCATGCCAAAGTGAAAAAAGGGAGGTCGAGTCACAGGCCTGACCTGAGGACTCACAGCAGGCACTTGGTTCCTCATTGTTGCACGGATGCTGTGAACCAGATCACCTCCCTGACTGCACCTCACCCAGGTGTTCAAATGTGAAAACATGACTTTATTTTCCTTCATCACCACCGATAACACCTGTCACCGTGGCTGAAACTTAAGAGACATTTTCTGCTATTTCTAGGAAAGAGTTTCATATGGACACCCATTTCTGACTTGCTCCCCACAAATGCTAAAGGCCGTGCACTTATTTGATGTGTCTCATCTCTGAGTACACTTGATCTTCCACAGACTGTCCTGTTTTGCTGTATGTTTCAGTCAAGAGCTGGGTGGTTGTTCACCCACCGAAGCTGCCTTCCTGTGCTGTGTTTGTTAACAAATCCTATTAACTAAAACAGAGTGATGCTAGTCTCTTACATCATTATTTTCCCGAGAACCCCATAGAACATTCTTTGCTGGAACTTTGCAAATATTATCTGGTATTTCCTTTTTCTCTTTCTGTTTCCTGCACGTATCTCCATCAAGGCAACGAAGAGTCATTAACACTCTGGTGATGTTAAGCTTTTTAAAAAATATTTCATTTGTTTTAGAATGAGTGAGAGAAAGAGGCAGATAGAGACAGAGGGAATGGGCTTGCCAGGGACATGCACCGCCTTGTGCATCTGGCTTTATGTGGGTACTGGGGAATCGAACTTGGGTTCTTCTATTTTGCAGGAAAGTGCCTTAACCCCTGAATCACCTCTCCAGCCCCAATGCCTAGCTTTGAAAGAACGTGTGGGATCACATTCATAGAAGTTTCTGGTGCACTTAACCAACCAAGGACCTCTTTCCAACGCTTTCAGAAGTTTTTATCTTCTAAGGTAAAGCCTGTCATTCCCAAGACAGTTTCAGGGCACCAACCATTCTCAGCTGCTCTGGAGCAAAAATGCTCTCTTCTTTCCAAAAAAACTGGTTTTCTCATTTTTTAAAAAAAGTTTAATGTCACTATTAAGAAGTACATTACCTCAGAATTACTTTATTTCTTATGTCCAACTCTCTTGATACGTAATTTGCTATCATGCTGTTGGCTTAATACTTCTGTTTTTAAATTTTTTCACTTGCTTTTGTGTTTGAAGACAGGGTTTCAAACTCGCCCTGTAAACCAAGGCTGGCCTTGAACTCGATCTTCCTGCCTCGGTCTCTCAGATACAGGGGATACAGGTATAATCTACCATGACTGACTCTGACATTGTCTTAATCTACTGATTGTGAAGGAATAATTGCTCAGAGGAAAGGCAGCGCTTTCTACCTAAAATCCTCCATGGCTCACACCCACCTGTAGAGTCGGTTCTGAACTTAGTATGTGACCCAGTCTGTCTGCTGATGTTTCCCCCCAGGCCAGTTCCTTTTCTCACACAGAGTTTCAAATAGCATTTGAAAGGCAAAGCCTCAACTAGCATTTCAGTATATGGTACAGTTATTATTTAAAATAGTTATTTCCCACTTTACTGGTAGAAGAAAGGAGGAAGATAACAATTTAAACAGCCTGCCTGAGGTCACATACCTGTCCTAACTGTCATGCTCTGCTTCCCAAGCAAACACTCTGGCCCCAGGTCTTTTCTTCTGGGAATACATGTCCAACTTTCCTTCCTATGAACAAGCAGAGCTCTAATGCCCACATCACACTCATCTGCCAGAGGCAAAATTCATTAGTGCCTCAATTCCTTGCTTATACTATTAGATACTGTTAAACCCTGGGTTCACTCCCTTGGCACGTGGCTCCTTAAAGGCAGGGCTCACTATAATTTTTGGGACATGGGGTAGTTACCCAGAAAATGAGTTCAATTTTATCTGGAAGCAATTCACACATCTAAAATGGTGTTGTCATAAACTAAATGTAAGACTAGTGGAAGGCCCTACAGTTGAGTGCTTGCAGCTTCAACAGGAGGGTCTGGGAGGGCCTGAGAGTCTTTGGAATTGATTCCCCTAAGACCCATGTGAACAGCTAAGTGTGGCCACAAATGGGTATCACCCCAGTCTATAGGGGAGAGGGGTGAAGAGACTGGAGGACTAGAGTATCCCTGGAGCTTGCTAACTGAAAAACAGCAAATTCGGGTTGAGGGAGAAACCCTGTCTCAAAATATGCAGACGGATGATAAAGGACACCGATGTCTTCCTCTGGACACGCATAAGCTTCCACATCACACCATACTCTGTGCACATATGACTGTGGAAAGAGCAAGAGCTTGGAGCAACAAGGCATGTGATCATTTGTGTATCCATCTGATCGCCTCAACTACTGTGATGGAGCAAAGCACAGGTGAATACATCTCTGCATCATCTGATCTTAACAGAGTTCCTTCTCCATGGCTTGGCATGAGCTCTTCACCAGGAAGCTAGTGTTGGTACTGCTAAATGGGACACGGAGGGCATGGGGTTAAAGTAAGTGAGAGGCCAGCTGGAAGCCCCGATGATAAGCGGAGGCACTTCACAGGCACTCCTTCCTTTGATTCTAGGCCTCGGAGCCCCTTGGCAGGAAGCACAAGGTTCTCACCCCAGCTGTGCCTGGAAGGTTCCTTCGCCCCCACCATCTGATATGACCCTAGGCTCACGTCCACATGCAAAGCAGGCATTCACAGGTCGCTGGTCACTGCCAATCTCCTTTGCCCATTTCTGCCCCTCTTTCCTCCTTTTCCCCTATATAACCAACGGTGTTCCTACAATAAACAGGAAATATTTCCACCTCATTTCCCCTGGGTATCTTCGCCTGCTACTGAGCTGAACACACAGGAAGCCATGCTTCCAGAGCTGAACACTGGATCACGGGGAGTCCTCAAGGGAACCGTGTTCCCAGGGACAGAGACTCCCCTGTCCAGGCCCAGCGCCTGGGTCCGCAAAGGAGCCATGCTTCCAGAGCTGTAACACTTGCAGGGATTCTCGGGCCCACTGGCACGCAGCCACTTGGGAGAATGCCCACTCCTTCCCTGCCCAGATCCGCAGAAGCTGGGTCTGAGACCAGAAGAAGCAGCATGGGACAAACTGCTCCCAGGCTGACTTCGGGATTTCTTAGAAACAACAGCTAGCAGTAGAGTGAAGACCACCTTACAAATAACCGTCCTTCTATTGCTCACAGCTAAACCACTGGACCAGGTCGAAGAAGCCTAAAGTATTCTTTCAGAGCAGGAGCGTCTGCCTCATAGAGCTCTTACTGGAATACAATGAACGTACTGCTGAGCTACCAATGTGACCCTGTTGTACTCAGCCACCATCATCACGCTGTGTGTCCCTTTTATTGTATTTTACATGATTTATAAAGAATCATTTGGATATGACAAAGTTTATAAAACAGGGTCAAAGCACTTGTGCATGTGCTGGGAGAATTGTCAAACAATGCATTGATTGTTGGTTTTCTAGTGCTTTGAATATGAGCAGTTTTAAGGGTTCAACACAGTATTGTGAGATGCGGGCACAATGCTTCTCAGAAGACTCCTGAGCCCGCTCATCACGCATACCTGAAACCACACCAGATGAATGGAAGCTCTCCATCTGCCCCTTCCCACAATCCCACCCGGTGCAGGAGTAAGCCTCTCTTAAATGCTTTATTCCGAACGCATCAGGCAGATTCTCCTAATGTCGTGCTCTAAGGCTGAATCCCCATCTTGGTTAAGGGGATATATACACACCGAGTTCTCTTCCTATGACATCAGCTGTGAGGGGACAGCTTGATTGTTCCCATACTTCAGCTGTCCCCAGCACTATGGCAACGGTCATGATGTGACTACTATCCCTTCCAGACTATGTCAATTTCTTACAAACATACTCAGAGATGGGATGGCTGGATCATGTGGTAATTCTTTGAACATTTGAGAAACCACCAGCCTGTTTTCCAGGGCGATAGAAACATTTGGCATGCTTACCAACACCGTTCCAGGTTTCTGATTTCTCTGCATCATCACCAGCATTTGTTATTCTACTTTTAAATACATGGACAAGAATGACCCTGAGAGATCGGCGATGGTGCCCACTGTGATGTTTCCTTCAGGATCATTGGTGTTAAAGCATTTTTTTCCTATGCCTATTGGTCATGCACATGTATTCATTAAAAAAGTTAAATGTCAGTCCTTCCCTCATTTTTAAAATCAGGTTATCTGGTTGAATCTTCAGGGCTTGGTTTTTGCTACTAAGTTACAATAGATACTGACACCGTCTCTACAAGTTATGTGGTTTACAAAGATTTTTCTCCTCATCCATAGGATTCCTTCCTTCTCTGATGATTTCCTTGGCACTTAGGAGCATGTCAGTTTCATATAGTCCTACGCATCAGGTTTTGCTTTTGCTTATGTCATATCACCTTACAAACCAATATCATCAAGATTTCCCACATGCTCTGTTCTAGAAGTTTCATAGATTCAAGCCTGACATCAAATCTTCAGTCCACTGTGGGCTGTGTTTTATGTGTGGTGTTAAGTTCTTGGCTCCTTAAACACAAGTAACCAATCGTTTTAATGATGGCTACCGAGAGCTCTTCACTCATCTGTACCCTCCAGTTCCCTCTGTGCACAACGCCCTCTGTGAACGTGTGCCAGAGGAGCCCACGGTTGACATTTCACCACTGAGAAAATAAATATGGCTTCTTCCACATTCTTACCAACAGCTACCCAGTCTTCCATGGAGGCAGTGGGAGGAACCCGCTGGCATTTCCCTGCCACTGTAAGTCCTGTCAGATGTGCACTATGCCACCTCCATTGCAGGGGTTAATAACAGACCTAAACTGTCTTTTCTCTAATTGCTTGACAAACTTACACTGGTGTTACTCAGAATAAATGCTACCTTCATCCCAATGCGATAGCAGAAGGAAAAATTCCCTTCAAGTTCCTCCTACATTGAACCTGCTAATTCTTTTGAAATATTCGTTTCCTAGTATATTGCACATTCCTGTTACATAAAATTCTGTAATTCTATACCCACTCCTGCCCACACTCTAGGCATCATTTTTACACCTCAGGGTGCCATTTTGGAAATGACCTTTTACTCTGCTCATAGTTAAAGCGAAGAGAAGAAGCATCATTTGCAATGGTTATTCTTTCCTGTAACATGTATGAGAGATTTTTTGTTTATCTTAATGACTCCAAACAAATAAACCTGAGAGTGAAATACAAAGTCTCCTTGGCTCTACCGTCTTTCAACCCAGTAGGTGACTTGTTCACTGAGTGGACAGAACCGATGACACAGAAAGGAAGAAGTG
The DNA here is from genome assembly GCA_004024765.1 of Zapus hudsonius. Taxonomy (NCBI): domain Eukaryota; kingdom Metazoa; phylum Chordata; class Mammalia; order Rodentia; family Dipodidae; genus Zapus; species Zapus hudsonius. Next base: position 18,203 of record PVHP010014957.1, read on the forward strand.
ATGGCACAGGACAACCCTGCATCAATCAGTTTGCAGTAAGACGACTGGACCAGCTTCAAGCCATCCCCACCTACGTGCCTTCTGCTGCCATTTCTGCTGAAGCAAAGGCCGTTCAGTCTACGCCAGCCTTCGGCCAAAGCCCCTGAAGTAACCACGATCCATAGACCTTACAGCCCTTTAGAAACATTCATAGTGGATAAAGAATGCAAATACTGTTCCCAGCACTTCCACGGAGGCTAACTTGTAAATGGCTGTTAGTTACTGCAGTTGACTTTTATATGAAAAATTCAGATCTGATAGCAAGGCGGTTTTTCACAGCCCTCCTGATGTGGTCTAGGCCTGGATGTCGTATTGGGAAATTATATACTCCATGATGCAATAAAAATGATTTTTTGATCACCACCTGGTTTATGAAGAATGGTGCACATGCTTGTTGGAATAGTGATCGATGTTTCATTTTACATAGGAGAGCAAGGCAGAAGGGAATACCTCCAGGGTAGATGAAAGCTAAGACCTTTTCTTGGTTCCTTTTCAAAATGTAATGCAGGGCTGGAGAGATTGCTCAATGGTTAAGGCACTGGCCTGTAAAGCCTAAGGACCTGGGTTCAAATCTCCACTGCCAGATACACAAGGTGACGAATGTGTCTGGAGTTCATTTGCAGAGGCCCTTGTGTGCCCACTCTCTCTACTGGCTCTCTGGCGCTCTCTCTTTCTCTCTCTCTCTCTCTCTCTCTCTCTCTCTCTCTCTCACACACACACACACACACACACACACACACACAAATTAACTATTTTTTTAAAAAATTTAACCAGGTGTGGTGGCAGAGGCCTTTAATCCCAGCACTCGGGAGACAGAGTTAGGAGGATTGCTGTGAGTTCAAGGGTACCCTGAGACTAAATAGTAAATTCTAGGTTAGCCTGGGCTAGAGTGGGATCCTCCCTAAATAAACAACAACAACAAAATATAAATGTAGTTCAGTGCCACATAGACTCACGGAGCCCTGCTGTGCTGAAAACAGACCACACCTTCTGCTCTCATGGAGTTAATATTCTTTTCACTGCATAGCTGCAGTTTCCAAAAGATTCAAATTTCCACTTCTAAAGGGCTTGATATTGAAATTAACTCAGCTCAAATTTTATTCATTTTCCTACTATCTACCAAATCATCTTTAATAAATGTTTGCCTCGCTCACGAGAAAAGCGGCGATGGTCTGAGATTCTTTCCAATGACCCACCCTCTTCATGGAGTGTTTTGCTGTTTGGCTGCACTGACTGAAAAATAAAAGTAAAAAAGGATGTTTTATTGTTATTTTTTTTAAATCCAAGTGCACAAATAAATGTAGCATAACTCGTACCTCCAATGTAGTACGTTCCTATTCGCTTTTACCTTCCATGATATCCATCTTGGTCCCTCGCTTGCAGACAAGACTCACTGAAATCATGCACAGTCCTCAGATTTATTGAAATTTTGCCAAGTGGCAGCCCAGACGACACGATCACATGCCTTAAAGCCCACCACTAACGGTTTGGTCAATGCTGGCATCAGTGAGTTTTAGATCTGTGGGCAAGACATATGGAGCTTGACAAGGGTTTTTCTAAATAAATTCTGATGTCAGTAGGTGGGGGGGAGCAAATCTGAAGTGATAAGGAAGTGGTGATATGATATATCCAAACTATAGATAATGCTGTTCCAGAGTTTTTATATATATATATATATATACATATATATATATATATACATATATACATATATATATATATATATATATATACACACACACACACACACATACATACACACTATGTATAGGTCAGAGACCTATCAAACAAAATGGAAAGTGTTATTCATTCATCCAAAACTTACTAAATCCCTGGGCTGTTTCGTTGGAGGTAATGGTGTCCTAGACACTGCTCAGGGATTTCCTGGACTAGCCCAGCAAATTGATAAACAGGATCAAATGCTGAGGCATACATGTGTCATGTATCTACTGAAATACTTCCCAGGACCCCTGCTCCAAAGAGTCCATTCAGGAGGTCTGGCGGGGGGGGGGGGACTGTTGTAGTCACCTTCTCATTACTGAGACAAAGCACCAACCAGAAGCAGCTGATGGGAGAAAAGGGTTTATTTTGACTTAGAGTCTCCAGGGGAAACTCCATAATGGTAGGGGAAAGCATGGCATGAGCAGAGGCTGGACATCACCTCTGCCACAGCAGGTGGACAACAACTGCAGGAGAGTGACCTGAGATCTGGCAAAGGGGAGCTGGCTAGGACACCCCTAAGCCCACTCCCAACAACACATCTCCTCCAGCAAGGCTTCACCTCCCTAACTGCCATCAGCTTGGGCCTTCAAACACATAAGTTTATGAGGGACATCTGACACAAACCACCACAGGGACACATTAATTTCCATGTCAAACCTGCTCAGAAGGTCCAGGGGTACCCAGTCTTTTGACATATCACATGACTTTGACAACTCAAAGTGTGTAGGGCAGGATTCACAGTTGTCCTAGAACACATGCAACCCCAGGGCAGGGTTGGACACACTGTCTTAAACCACTTAGCTGCTGAACCACGCAGAGCAAATGTATCCAAGACTCTGTTGGGTGAGCCTAGCCTGGCGGTTTGAGAAGCACTTAGAAGAGAGTCCTTAAGAAAGGTCTTCAACGAAATCACACTGCTTCAATGGCAGGCTTTACTCTCTTATAGAAAGAAACGAAATTCAATGCAATGGCTCCTCTCCTCAACTAAAAATTAGCCAAGTCTGCTTTGTGAAGGTCCATCTCTTTCCTGACTGTTATCGTCTAGGAGAGCAGTGAACGTTCTGCGTCAAAAATGCACACTGGACATTCCCAGGAGGCCACTCTCAGGGCCAAGTGTAATTTTGTTTAAACCTGTCTGAACTCCTTCCTCTGACCCTCAAGGTTTTCTCTCTTGCAAAAAATAATTCAAACACCAAAATAAGAAAAAAAAAATCAAGTGATTTCACCAAACTTACAAACCTTAAAGCAAAAGAACCAAACAAAAAACCCGCAAGCAGAGGGATTTGTAGTTCCGCTACATATCCTCCTCTTCAAAAGAAAGAAAGAAAATCTAGGATTATTTCTGTACTATAGCCACTCATTAATACCCATGAGGTTTAAAGACAAAAAAAAAAGCCCACATTATTGGAGCCGAGAAAATGTCCTAGTAGTTAAAGGCACCTGCTTGCAAAGCTGGCTAGCTAGGGTTCAATTCCCAAACCACATATGTAAGATGGATACAAAAAGTAGTGTAAAAAGTTTGTTGTTGGTTTGCAGTGTCAAGAAGCTCGTGTGTGTGTGTGTGTGTGTGTGTACATGCGCGAGCATGTACACATGCCTGGGCTTCTTTCCACATACACTCACAGATACACACATGCAATAAATATTAGTTTTTCAAGGGGGAAGAAGAGAAAGAGATAAAGAGTGTGTGAATAGGCCACTGCAAATGAACACTAGATGCATGTGCCACTCTATGCATCTGACTTTATGTGGGCACTGGGTAATCAAATCCTGGTCATTAGGCTTTACAGGCAAGTGTCTTAATAAATAAATTAATAAATAAATTGTTAAGCTGAACTGCTTACAGCAGATCTAAATGCTCTGTTTACATCAACATGGTGTTACTTGGCAGAAGTTGGAAAAAAAAACATTCCAACATCAACAACAAACTAGACATGGAAAACAATGGTAGCAAAATGAAATGTGTACAGTCCAAACAAGTGAGTTAAGACACAAGGGAGGGACAGAGGCGAGCCTGAGAGGTCTATCTTAGACAAAGAGAACAGGGTCTCACACCATAGTGCACATCTGACCACTCCATGGGATCAATGCTGGGGTTGTTTCTCTTTTCTAAGTGTTGGCTTATTTATTGATATGATCAGGGACTTTAAGTTGAATTTTGAATGCTATGTATGAAAAAAAAATCACAAGGACTCTGAAAGATAGTATCTCCTATCAAAGAATGGTGTCCTCATATTTGGTAGTATTCCAGTTGCTTTCTTGTTGCTGAGACAAAGCACTCAACCAAAAGCAGCTATGGGAGAAAAAGGTTTATTGTGGCTCACAGTCTCAGGGGAAGCTCCATGATGGCAGGGGACAGCATGGCATGAGCAGAGGCTGGACGTCACCTCTGCCACAGCAGGTGGACAACAGCAGCAGGAGAGGGAGCTGAGCTCTGGCAAGGGGGAGCTGGCTAGGACACCCCTAAACCTGCCCCCAACAACACAATCCTCCAGCAAGGCTTCATCTCCCAAACTGCCATGAGCTGGGAGCCAATCATTCAGGACACACGAGTATATGGGGACATCTGATTCAGTACCCCCTACAGACAGGGAGTCTGAGACAGGCACCTTTGTCTCTTTTTAAAAAAAATATATTTATTCATTTTCAAGCAGAGAGAGAGAGAGAAAGAAATAGAGACAGAGAGAAAGAGAGAGAAAGAGAGAGAAAGAGAGAGAGAGAGAGAGAGAGAGATAGCACACCAGGGCCACCACCTTGTAGGTCTGGCTTATGTGGGTAATGAGGAATTGAACCCAGGGCCTTAGGCACTGGAGGCAAATGCCTTAACCACTGAGCAATCTCTCCAGCCTAGCTTTCTCTTTTTCTAATTCAACAGTGAGGGAACTCAAGGTTGCTTGATGTGTTGAAGGATTTAGTCCCCCTCTGTTGTGTGGACACCCCCAGTGTAGTTTGCAGGCTGGTAATGTAGCACAGTATCCCTTGTCCTTCATGGGTATTACACTTAAATTATTTCCTTCTCAGCCCTGTGGGGCTATCTGAAATTGCTTTGATTTGCAGTGACATTCTTCTTAGCCTGACATATTACAAGATAAAAATTAATTAATTAATCAAATAGGCAATTAAACCAATTAAATTTGAACACTGAAATGTGAGACTTGTTTCCAGGCTGAAGCTAATACCCCAGGGTTTGTCTTCTCCCTGAGTCATTGGTCCTTCTGGATCCTGGCTACTTTTTCAAGCTCAAACCTCAACATCTGTCTTTGCTTCCTCGTGAGATCACCAAGTATTCTTTTAAATCTAGACGTGATCGCCCGCCTGGTTTCTCAACTGCTCATCCAAGCCCCCAAGTGACATATCACGTGAAGGACAAAGCAGTGTGAACACCAACAGTTCACCCACGTGTTCCTGCCCTTCTGAGCTTGGTTTTCTTAGACCCCTTTCAAGTGTTCACCTCAGGTATGCTTCACGTTCTGTCAACCTTTCCAAACACATTGCGCTTTTTCAAAAATGTACGAGTTGTCACAGACCATTCCAGCACTGTCACAAGCAGAAGTCCCAAGGCAAAACAGTCAGAGAACTACATCCCTAGGAGATGGTGTTTTTATTCTGAAACGAGGGATTCAAAGTCAAACTTCATATTTAATTGACATCAACCACAGCTGGAATTATTTTGGAAAGACCGACGAAAAATGTGACATGATGTATCCATATATTCCAGTCCTCAACGAGACATCGACTAGCATTTTTGAGTCCTATAAGATAGATATGTCAGGCAATTTTTCACAGTTTGTCAACAGCCCTAAAAGAAACTGCAAGTAACCATAAATAAGTGTTACAGTTTGGAGTACTTGAGAGGCTCTAGATAAATATTGGATGATAAATGGACAGTGGACAGAGAAATCGTTTCATCTGATACAGCTATGAAAACCAGTGATGAGCCACCCACACTTATGCTAATCAGGGAGCTAGGTGAGGATGCCACCAATATAGCACCCCTCCACAGTTGCCGGGAGCAAAGACATGGAGTGTTATCTATGGGGGACACCCTTTGACTTTAACCTCTCTGTGCCTCACAAGGTGCCCTAGCTGAAGACATACGTAAAGTAATGGTGAGTCAGCAAGTTTTCCTTGTGAGTTGTTTTACCTCCAACTGGGAATGCTAATAGCCTTAATTTCTCACCTGTATAATAAAGTAGAAGAGTGGTAATAAATTCCCTTTATAAAAAGATTGGGCTCTCAGATTACTGCCCTGTTAGGATATCTACTCCAAGCTATAAAGGTCTTGGTCTCTCTCTCCCTCTCTCTCTCTCTCCCTCTATCCCTCCCTCCCGGGTATGCGATATGAGAATATGACAGATCTCCTATTGCCATTGTGCATGGTGGATGGCGTATTTCAATTTCTCTAGGATTTCAACTGACGGCAATAGCAGAGCCCTGCTGAGAAGGCTTCAGATTGCCTTCACTTGCTGATCCTTCATGTGTGTGTCAATGTTAAGAGAAAACAGCTGGACAATCAAATGATCAAGGTGTGTAAAGCCATGGAGAAAGCACAGCCTGAAGGCTGTGCTCATAGCTCAGTAGGTCAAGGGCTTGCCTTGCAAACAGGAGGATCTGAGATCGAACCACAGAACCCATGTGAAGAAGAGGAGCCAAGTGTGGTAGAATGCACTTGCAATTGCAGTGCCGGAGAGGTGGAAAAAGACCCATTCCTGAGGCTCATTGACCAGACACTCTAACCTAACTGGCTAGGTGCAAGCCAATGTTAGGGCTGGGGAGATGGCTCAATGGTTAAAGGCAATTGCTTAGAGAGCCTGACAGACCAGGGCTCGGTTCTCCAGTATCCGTACAGCCCAGGTGTACAACGTGGAGCGTGTGTTCATTTGCAGTGGCAGAAGGCCCTGGTGTAATATTCATTCATTCATTCTACCTCCTTGCAAATTAATTTTCCAAAATGACCCAGTGTCAAAAAGTAGAGAAGGCAAGGCATGGCTGGTCACACCTGTAATACCAGCACTCGAGAGGCAAGGGTAGGAGGGTAGCCATGAATTTGAGGTCAGCCTGAGACTACATACTGAATTTCAGGGTAGCCTGGAATAGAGCAAGACCCTTCCTCAAAAAAAAAAAGGAAAGAAAATTCAAGAATGGTCAGCACCTGAGGAACACAGTATACACATGTACACATTTGGACATTCACCTGCATACCCACGCATGGCTACACACACACACACACACACAGAGAGAGGGGGGGAAGAGACAGCTTGATTTTTTTCATAACTACTGAATTTTAAGATCAAGTCATTATAAAATATGCCTAACAACAACAAAAAATGACTTTTCCCTGGTGGACGATATCAAAGGATATTCTTATCAATATATCAATGTCAATGGCAAAAGAAGGCATTTCATCACGGGCAGGCACTGTGCCGAAGACATCACAGGAAGCCCATTCATCTTCACACAAACTCTTTGAGGCCCATCCTCATTTTTATAGATGAGGAAAATGAGGCACAGGGTGACTTAGGGATTTACTCAAAGGCTCCTAAGTGTTAGAAAATAAACCAGCGACTTAGTCCCCGGGTATCCCATCAAAAGCTCTTAGCCGCATTGCCTCGCTGGCCTCGTGGACTGCATTGATCATTTTAATGCCTACCTGCATAAGCCCCATAGCTCCCTAATGCGACCATGGATGACGGACACGTACCTTTCTTGGCTGTTCTTAAGTTATGACCTAGATGTAAAATTAATGACATCCAGGGAGCCGTGATTCTTCCTAGAACATCTCACTAACAACATGGTTTATGAAATCTTTATACCTACTTGAAATGAATGCATTTACTAAGTCTTGCCAGGAAACCCATTTTCTGTTGATATTACACTCAGGCAGCGTAAGTTGCTACAGTGTTAAGAGGCCTTCCATCCAGGGGCCCTTTCCATCACACTAATTTACTAACTCTGGGAAAGAAAGTAACTGGTCTATTGCCTTTTACAAGTTTCTAAGCTTCCGTAAAGATCAGTCCCTTGGGCTGGAGAGATGGATCAGCAGTTAAGGTGCCTGCCTGCAAAGCCCAAGGACCCAATGTTGATTCCCCAGTACCCACGTAAAGCCAAGGTGCATAAGGTGTTGTGTGCACCTGATGTTCATTTGCAGAGCCTGGGGGTCCTGGTGTACCCATTCCCCTCCCCCCTCTCTTTATCTCAAATAAATAAATAGATAATTAAAAAATATATCAACCACTTGACACCGAAAGGCTGGGAAAGTTCTAGATGTTCCCCCGATCCTCTTCCCTCATGTTGCTCCTGTATACTGGTGCGGAGAAGAAGGGCCTCTGAGGAGGCACCAACGAGCATTGATCAGCCAGATACCTCACAGTGTAGCTGGGTGTAGTGGTCAATGCCAATAAATTCAGCACTTGGGAGGCTGAGGCAGGAGGATGGCAGTTCCATGACAGCCTTGTGAGAACATGTCTCAAAAAAAAAATATAAAAGCAGGCTTGAGAAATAGTTCAATGGTTAAGGACTTGCCTGCAAAGCCTAGTGACCCAGGTTTGATTCCCCAGTACCCATGTAAAGACAGATGCATAAAGTGGTGCACACATCTGTGGTTTGTTTGCAGTGGCTGGAGGCCCTGGAGTGAACATTCTCTCTGTCACTCTTCCATCTCTCTCTCCTTGCAAATAAATGATTATTTTTTAAATATATGGCAATGGCTTATCAAGTAGCTTTGTTTGTCTGTTTTTTTTTTTCCAAGTAGGTCTTAGTCTAACCAAGACTGACCTGAAACTCACTCTGTTGTCCCAAGCTGGCCTTGAACTCACAGTGATCCTTCCTATCTCTGCCTCCTGAGTGCTGGAGCAGACTTAAAACTCACCCACCATGACTCAGGGAACTGAGCAGAAGAGGGGGGGGCAGAAAAACTGTAAGAGCCATGGTGGGGGAGAATATCCATAGACATTGCCCCCCTCAGCAACAATACTCAAAGAGGGAAGAAAAAAAAGAAAGAAAAACTGGCTCCCTCTGGTGCAGTTCATAACCCCCTAACCTAAGGACAGATCCAGTATGTGCACTGAGGAAGGACCCCAGTGGGTAGGGAAGAGAGAGGAGGGAAGAGGGGACACATTTACAAGATGTGCTTATACATATACTTATTCATAACAAAGATATAGACAGACATATATAGACAGACATATATAGACAGACAGACAGACAGACAGATGACAAGAAAGTTGCCATTGCAAATGTGCACTTCAGTGATCATTTGTGGGGTATGGAGGACCAGGGACCTAATACTGTGGACAGTGAAAAAATCACAATGCACCTCAGTCTCCTCATTTGAAGGAAGGTGACAAGCTGCCTTCTCATGCTCCTATGAAGGTGGCACCTTTGAAGGCACATGGAGGCCCTTCAGTCATGAGGGGACATGCTTGCACACATATGCACATATCCAAGTCTCCAGGATCGACACTGCACGTCTTCCGCAGATGCCAAGGAGTATGCGAGTGACAAAACAGAAGAGAAATTTGCTAAGGCTCCCAGAGGAAGGACACCAGGGAGGAGATGCTGGGTTTCCATAGTGACGGGAAAAGGATACAGCAGTCTATGGAGAGGGGTTGGGAGGAAGAGGAATGTATAGGCAAGTCAGAAAACTGGGTTCTAGACCTTCCCCCAAATGCCATCAGAGGACAAGCATCCAATGTTGAGAGGAAACAACAGAAAGATAGCAGAAATTCACTTGGCATAAAACAGCTGGGCACACTGGACACAAAACAGAAACACCAGACACGTTCTCAAACAGAAGCCTGATCCTTAACAATGTGGTGAAGGTATAGCCCCGATTTAATGATAGGTATCACAGTTTTTGAGCAACACATTAAACATCAAGTCCAGGGGATAAGCAAATGGTTTGGCAGTTAAAGGTACTTGCTTGCAAAGCCTGGGTCAGTATTCCAGGCACCCACATAAAGCCAGGTGCAAAAAAAGTGAAGCAAGCATTGGATGTTTGTTTGCAGCAGCAAGAGACCCAAGCACATCTATACACAAATGCACAAATGAATAAACGAAAGTAATGAAAAATAAGTCAGGTCCATAGAAAGCATAAGTGCTAGAGACCAACTTCAAGTTCACAAAGCGTCTGCTTGAGTCACTGGTCATCCTGCTGCGTGGCTCACTATGGTATTACTACTCATGCTGGAATATCCAGGAATGTATTTTTAAGAAGGAGAGCGTCATTGAACATGAGCAAAACACCCATCAACTGGAGTGTCAATATTGCAATGTTATGTTAATAGCACCAGTGTTTTGAGCAGTGGGATCTCAGTGGACTTGGTCGACATCCTTAAATATCACCTGACCTTCATCAGAAAGAAACCATAGCTAAAAAGTTAAAATGCCACTTTCTGTCCCCTTCGTGGGAGCAATTCTGTTATTTCCAAATGACTCAGAAAAATCTGTGCAAAGAGACATGACGGGGTTGGAAGGAGAGCTGAGTGAAGAATAAATATTATAAACTGATTTCTAATGTAAGGATGTATGGTATATTATGGCACCATCTCTTTTTGGGGAGCAGAGGAAGATGTGTTGGGCACCAGGTTTCATACTTTTCTATGTAATTAGTTACCTGGAAAAACGCCAGTTTCTTGGGGTCCATTGTTTCAATAGTCTGAGAGCCAAGAGAGGGGCATGGGTGTCTGTAGAGTACCTTCCTTCCTTCCTGCCAGGCTGGGTACGGTTGGAGTGATTCGAACAATGTGAGGGACAAAGAGCTAACCGTGCAGGTGACTGAAAGACACAGCTTTTAGGCCAAGGTAGGAAGCTAGACCCTCACTGTTCTACATCTCAGTCATAATTCTCTGAGGGTAGCCTCACATGATGTTTTTAAAGCTCATGATTTTTCCATGAGTCTATTTGCTCTGCGGGAAATCAATAAGATACCAACTTTGTATCTATATTTCTGTGAGATTTCTCATATAAACACACGCCTATGAGTGGAGGAAAAGAAGGTCTCGCTAGCTGTCTTCAATGCGGACCCCTCATCAATGAATTCAAGTCACAAATTAAAGTGGAAAAAAAAGTAACAGTAGCAGCCACACTTTATAATAAACCCATACTGATTTGGGCTAATAATTAGCACACTTCCTCCTTAGCTAGACTCCATGGCACATGCGCCTCATTGTATTTCAGCCTGAGACAAACTTCTGTTCAGAACAGAACGGATGGACAGGCTTGGAGAAATCTCATTGCCTGCCCAAGAGGACTAACTTGGGAACAAGTAAGTGTAACATTAATGGTCGTGAAAGAACCAGACATGTGTTTTTGTCTTGGTGGGTGTGTTGTATGTCTCTTAGCATTGCACTCTTGGCAACCTCTGGATGTTGGTGTCTCCCTGGAGCACACTGAAGACCCCACGGTGAACACCAACCCCACTGAGGAAAGCCCTAGGAGAAATGGGGGATGGGAGAGGATAACAGGAGGCGAATGGGACCAACACATGACTTGTTCATACAGTAAAGTGTACAATTAATTTACAAACCAGATATTTAAGGCTGACGTAGCTCAGTGATGAAGCACTCACCTGATACATACTTTGGACCCTGGGTTTGGTGCCTAAGACCACAAAAATATAAAGACACTGGAAATTTGTGTGAATCCAAGAGAAAGTGGCCTAACAAAGGCTATCAGAGTGATCCGTTGAATGAATTTTAAACAATGATTACTAATTAGCCCATCAATCTTAGCTTTAAAGTGCTGGCGCTTGCTTGAAAAGTTTCTCCTCCTAAGTTGATTAAAGATTCCTTCCAAAACATTGTTCACCATTATTAATTTGCTCAGCAACTGTTGTAGTCACCTTTTCTAGTTGCTGCGCATAAAGAACCCAAGCAAAAGCGGCTTGTGGAGGAATGGGTTTATTTGTCTTACGAACTCCAGGGGAGACTCCATCCTGGCAAGGAAAACGATGGCATGAACAGAGGGGTGGACATCACCTCCGCCACAGCACTGCAAACAGCAGCAGGAAGGTGTGCCAAACACTGGCAAGGGGACGCTGGCTTATAACCCCATAAACCTGCCCCCCCCAACAACACAGCTCCAGCGAGGTTGTAAAACCCAAACTGCCATCAGCTAGAGATTGGTCACCCAGAACACATTCATTTGTTTGTGGGGGACACCTGGATCAAACCATGACAGCAACCTTACCTTCAGAGGCATGTAAACCTATACTTGGGCCCTGAAGAGTTAGCATATATTTTCACTAAAATAATCTTGAGTACAGTTCTTCTTTTCCCATATTTTAGTACCAATGGTATTAATTTCAAATAAAGCATGTTTAACAACAAGGCACAGAGAGAATATGCAAATATAAACGCTTTACATATCAACATATCTTAAGTCATATAAGGACCTGACTTCAAATTATCAAAACTGAACAGTGAGTCATTTTTGCAGTTCACATGAAGGATTCGCAGTGGCAAAGAAGGTAAAGATGTGTCAAAAAGTTTACAAGTTCAAAGTACAAACTAAATCCTTTAGGAAAAGCCAAAACAAAATTAAACACCACTAGGACGATTTTGACACTTGGCTCTCTTATGATCTAAATTACAGTAATAGAGATTTGTACATAATGATGCAATTATATGCTGTCATGAACAATTTAATTATTTTAGGGCTGAGCACATTTTTTTAAACCAAGTGCCCTGTAGAACTTTCCAATGTGAATGTGAGCACTTCCAACTCAGTTTAGCTGCCCTTCCGATATATTTGGTTTTCTGGGGGCACAATGAGTGGACTTTGTTTTAAACTGGTTTTCACTTTTTTTAAACCAATATTTCATTTACTTATTTAAGAGGGAGTGAGAGAGGCAGATAGAAGTGAGAGAGAATGGGTGTGGCAGGACCTCCAGCCACTGCAAATGAACTCCAGACACTTGAGCCACCTTGTGCATCTGGCTGTATGTGGGGACTGGGGAATCGAACTCAGGTCCTTCAGGTTGGCAGGCAAATGCTTAAGCCACTAAGCCATCTCTCCAGCCTCTGGTTCTCATTTTGAGTCCTTAGGACAGCTACCATTACTTCGGCCTACTCAGAATGGGGTGGAATTTGCTCATTTGTTTCTTCCTAAATTCCACTGAGTCAGAGACACTATGTAACTGACTTTTTTATTTTATTTTTTATTTTATTTTATTTTATTTAAAAACATTTTTTTTTCAGGTAGGGTGTTGCTCTAGCCCAGGCTGACCTGGAAATCACCATGCAGTCTCAGGCTGGACATGAACTCACAGCCACCCTCCTACCTCCACCTCCCAGTTGCTGGGATTAAAGGCTTCCTCCACCACATCAGGCTTCTAACTTTAAATTGTAACCAGTTTTGAACAGCGTTAAAAGAGAAAGATGGTTTCCAAGTCAACTTTATGGGTGTCACTTTAGCATCCCCAAATCCATAGATTTATACCCATTGCAAAGAAAATTAATCGCCACTCTCTTTTGAGGGGTTGTGGGCGGGAATTTTTTTTTCTTTCCCTCAAATACTTTGACCACATCTTTCAGGTGGGCACTCTTTCTTTCTATCTTTAAAGTAAGAATTCGACTTTGCTTTACCAATTGGCTCTTTCTAGAACTATTCTAGTGTTGGAACCCAAAACCTTGGGTGGCACAGTGCCTGGGTGGCAGTCGCTGGGAAGGAACTCCCCAGTTTTCTGAGAGAGGAAATGAGGGTGAAGGCAGTGAGCAACCAGGAGAGGAATTTGCTCGTCATCACTGACAATTATTTGATCCATAATATTAAGAGCCATGATAAGCTATGTTAAGAAAGCTAATAAGAACACCCAGACAGGGCTGGAGAGAGAGCTCAGTCAATGAAGTGCTTACCTGACTTTGACCCCCACAACTCACTTTTTTAAAGCCATATGGGGAGGGAGGCAGAGACAGGAGGATGCCTAGAGCTCACTGGCCAGTCATTCTAGCCTTCTTGGTCATCTCCAGGCCAATGAAAGAAACTATCTGAAGAAAAAAAAAAGAAAACAAAACCCAAAAAAGGTTAGTGGAGACTGAGAAGTATGACACCTGGGGGCCTCCAGCCTCTTTGAAAAAGCATGAGCCTATACGCACACATGCCAATGCACACACAACGCACACACCTATGTGCACCTGCTCCCTGTAAATATTCCTGAACTCGTTCAGTCTGAATGCACAGACACTGCTGAGGAATATGTCTTTAAAATCTAGCGGGACTGACTGCTGCTCTCTTAACGCCTCACCGACAACCCCATGGTGACTACCAGCAATCCCCCTGATGAGGGCCCTCAGCGGAGTGGGGGCAGGGAGAAGGGAAATGATACCAACACATGATTGTGTCCGAACAAAGTTTCTACTTAATAAAAATCTAGCACTGGAGAGATTATTCAGTGGTCAAGGCACTGCCTAAAACCTAAGGATCTAGTTCGATTCCCCAGGACCCACATAAGCCAGATGCACATGGTGACACATGCATCTGGAGCTCATTTGCAGTGGCCAGAAGAAGCCCTAGCTCTATCGCTAGCTGCATCTTTCTCTTTCAAATAAATCAAGAAACAAATTATATATATATATATTTTTTTTTGGTTTTTCGAGGTAGGGTCTCACTGTAGCCCAGGCTGACCTGGAATTCACTATGTAGTCTCAGGGTGGCCTTGAACTCACGGCAATCCTCCTACATCTGCCTCCCGAGTGCTGGGATTAAAGGCGTGCACCACCGTGCCTGGCTAAAAGATATATTTTTTAATCTAGAAGGAAAAAAATAAGCAAGCCACATTGTTCAAGAAAGTCTTCCTGGGAAAGATGGTATATTCACGATAGAGGCTGATTTAGGGAAAGCAGCCTGCAGCCCTGGGTCACTGGGAAACCGTGGCCACACTGATGAGCATATTATCCTGACCGTTCACGAAGTCATTTGCTATGTCACGTCTTGGCACAGGTATGCTCGTTTGTTACAATTATCCCTTCAGGTTGACAGGAAGAAAAGCAGCCAGTGAGCAACGTCCATTGCTCTGCGAAGCTCCCCTAAACAATTAACATTCTGAAACTCTCCTGGAGCTGCAGCAGGAGGAGATCCTGGTGGAAGCACGTCCTGTTAAATAATCGGTCTCTCGTTCGCTCTGCTCACAGCTCAGGTCTTTGAGCTCACAAATCCCTCAGCACCCAAAGTCATTATTTTTTTTAACCTGACTTCTCAAGTCCCAACCCATCCTCTAGAATGGCCCCCATTGCCCGAGCACCTCAGGAGGGCCATGGTGATAAGACTGGGGATCACATGACCTTGTCTCAGGAATCTTTCTAGAAAGAGGCAAGTACCACCAGAGTTCTAAACATAAGGAAACTGTCAGAGATGAGTTGTGTCCTTTGTTCAATGTTACAGGTTAGAGTTGATAGGGCCCTTAATTGCACATGTTCCTTTCTTCCTTTATAAAAAAAAAAAATAACAAAATACGATAATCTAAGAATCAGAACTGGGAGATGGCTCAGAGGTTTAGGGCTCTTGTTTGAAAAGATCATCCTCCCAGGTTCAATTCCCCAGGGCCTGTGTAAAACCACATGCACAAAGTCAGGCAAATGTCTGGAGTTCATCTGCATCAGCAAGAGGCCCTGGCATGTCCACTCTCACATTTATTCTCTCTCCCTCTCCTAAAAAAATTTGTAAGAATATTTTTCTTAAAAAATACACATACTCATATGCACATACCACACCACACAAATACCAATGTCAAGAATATTCAAGATATTCATGACCTCGCGGCCGCTGACCCTACCTACACAAGACCAGCATAATAAGAGAAAAAAAAATGATAACATTAAAATAGAAGAGGTACTTGTTGGAAAGAAGAAGGGATTCCATGAAGGAAGGAATGGGAGGGAGGAAAAAGGAAGGTGGTGGAAGAGATTATGATCATAGAATAATCATTATATTTATTGAAGTTGTCAAAGTGCTTTTTAGGCTGGGCGTGGTGGCACGCACCTTTAATCCCAGCACTAGGGGGTGTGGTGGAGCTCTCCTATAATCCCAGCACTCAGGAAGCAGAGGTAGGAGGATCTCCATGAGTTTAAGGCTACCCTGAGACTACATAGTGAATTCCAGGTCAGCCTGGGCTAGGCTAGACCATACCTTGAAAAAAAAAAGTTTTTATTTTTAATTTCAAAAGGTAAGACTCAAATTCAAAAGACAAATGAAGGTGTAATAGGGTGAAGTCAAGAAATCAGGTAAACTGAATGAATGGGAAGAAAGAAAAGAAAGACAAATCTCTCAGCATCAAAATCAACTGGTTAAGTAGAATTTCAATGTCAGCTCCAATCAAGTTTGGTTTTCATGAGGTTCAACCTGACTCTGTTACCCAAAGACTAAATTTCATTTCTGGCCACAGTCATCAAGGAAGGGCTATTCACTGCTCAATAGACTTAAACCTTTTGTTCGCCTCTGGGAACTGCAGCTCAGCGATCTTGGCGAATGGCTAGCCTTCAACAGAAAATACTAACGGTCCACATGCCAGGGGTGAGAACCAGCCAACAGCACCGATTCCCAATGAGTCCTGGGTTTCAGGAAGGACGAGAGTGCAGTGGCATTTGGTTGGCGAGGTTCCAGGCATGTGGTGAGTACATGATCCGTTTTCTTCTTTATTTGTCACTGATAGGCATTTGACCATGAGTCTTTACCCAAAAGACTCCTTCACCTAACATGGAAACAAGGTCACACTCTACATGGCCTTTCTTCAAAGTGATGCTCTCTGGAACCAATGAGCAGCTTGAACAGGTAAGGGATTCGGAGACAGACTGCTCTGTTTTACTTGTGGTACTAGCCACCTGTTCGAAATTTATTTTAATAAAAGTTGGTCAATAGAGAGAGGCCGGCTGCAGGATTAAGCTTGTATTGGAGAAAGAAAATTCACAAACAAGAATGTAATAAATTGCCTTTAAAAGGTCAGAATCTACTTGTCGTCAAACACGCTTAGCAAATGCAGCTCCGATGAACTATCACTAACCAGTGGATAAACTAGGTCCAACAAGTAAATGAGCTTGTGTGCTAGGCTGATTAGCCTAACCAGCCCATTTGCCAAAACTCAAGTGCCCAGTGTTTCGTGGGCACGAGGACACTGCCCATCCGTGAGCTGAAGTGCCGGCAAACTCTGGGATCAAAAGGGCCACAGGATGGGCTGGAGAGATGGCTCAGAGGTTAGGCACTTGCCTCCAGTGCCTAAGGCCCAGGTTCAATTCCCCAGAACCCACATAAGCCAGATGCACAAGGTGGTGGCCCTGGTGCTCGCTCTCTCTCTCTCTCTCTCTCTCTCTCTCTCTCTCTCTCGCTCTCTCTCTCTCTCTCTCTGTATCTCTCTGCTTGAAAAAATGAATTAAAAATAAAGGGCCGCAGGACTGAATTGATTCACATCTGATCCGGTGCCTGTGGCTCTAATAATGTTGGTTCACAGGTGGATTTGTACAACATAAAATACACAGCATGGCATTTAAATATTTATGGGCGTAAATATTTTAAGGAGTGTGCCTTTCTTTTTTTCTTTTTTTTTTTCCTTACCGATGGCTCAGCAAGAACAGAACAAGAATGCAAAAGTCCTAGGAATCCATAGTGATGGAAACCCACCAGCATACTCTCTACCCCCCTCCCTCCCGCCACTTCCCAAGACCACACCTGACTTACCACTTTGCTTCCTGCAAAGCTGAGGCATGACTGTCAGCCCTGCCTGGTCACATTTCATGCCCCTTCTTAAAGATAACACTAATTATGGAAATAACCTGCTAAGGTTCTTGCCGAAAGATTTCAGCATTTAACTTGACTTCCCCATAAATCCAGTGTATTTCAGCAATTAAATTAATGGCAGCAACGGCAGGCATACAGAAATCTTTAAATCCCCACGGGGTTGTTCCTTTGATTAGACCAGGGAAGAGGCGGCTATTTGCAGGCAGATTACAGAGGCTTGATTTTTTATTGTCATCCGTGCTGGAAACTGAAAGGTCGTGTGTTGACATCCTATCCGTATCCATCTGTGACAGATAGCATTGAGATTATTATTTTTAAATCAATATTTTTGTCCAAAATTACATACACTGTATTAGTAAATATTACATTGGCATCCCTTATTCCCTCCTCCCTGTCTCCAATCCACTGGGTATCCTCCTCGGTGGGTATACTTGATGGTTCCATGGGGTAGGGGGTTATGGATAGTACAAAAAGCAGCCAGGTTTTCCCCCCAGTTGTGTGTGGTTGCTGAGGGGGGCGATATCTGTGGATTTTCTCCCCACCATGGCTCTTTAAGATTATTCTTAAAGGAGATCAAGAACACCATAAGAGTGGGGAGACATGATGACGTCCTTATTGTCAGGCACAGACCCTAAGCACGTTGAGGTTTGCACATATCTGCTTTTTCAACACAACACACACTCTGACAGCCAGTTCCAGGTGACACAGGTCATACATCATACAAGTCTCTTCTTCATCAACTGGGGGGCTAAGTGCATCCCTATTACAGTTTTATCTTGGGTGGAAAGAAAAGCATTTCATATAATTTGTTCATTGGTAATTCTAAAACGCAGATTCAAATCTGCTGTTTTTTTTTTAAATATGAATGTGTACAATGTAAGACAGCCCAGTCCTACTGATGAGTTGGTGAGTCAGCCTCTAGAATGTGTGGTTTCTGTTCAGTCACCTTCTCGTTGCTGGGACAAAGCACCAACCAGAAGCAGCTGATGGAAGAAGAGTTATTTAGACTTGCCGTGTGGAGGGGAAGCTCCATGATGGCAGAGGACAGCATGGCATGGGCACAGGCTGGACGTCACCTCTGTCACGGCAGGTGGAAACCAGCCGCAGGACAGTGAGCTGGACTCTGGCAAGGGGGAACTGACTGTAACACCCCTAAGCCCACCTGGAACAACACACCTCCTCCAGCAAGGCTCCACCTCCCAAATTACCATCAGATGGGGACCAATCCTTCAGAACACATGAAGTTTTTTGTCGGGGGGGGGGGGGGGACATCTCATGAAAACCAGGTTCCACTAGTTAAGAAAATCATCAGCCAAATATCCTGTCTTGGGGCTGGAGAGATGGCTCGATGGTGAAGGTCCTTGCCTGCAAACCTTAAGAGCATAGGTTCCATTCCATAGTGACCACATCAAGCCAGACACCCGAAGTGGAGTTTGTTTGCAGTGACTAGAGGCCCTGATACACCCATACTCACTCTCTCTCTCTCCACTATGTAGTCTCAGGGTGGCCTTGAACTCATGGTGATCCTCCTACCTCGGCCTCCTCCCGAGTGCTGGGATTAAAGATGTGTACTACCATCTCAGGCCTTCTGTTTTTAATGATCTATTAAAGACTAATAAGAAGAGCCATGACTTTTTCAGTAACTTCAAGACAGGAAGTTGCTGAGCATCTATGATGCATAAGGATTGGACATATTGGACATACACACACACACACACACACACACACACACACACACACACACACACACATATATATATATATATATATATATATATGATTTTCAGTTGTTCAAAATCCCAATGAATATATGAAAAACCTGAAAGGAACTGTTCATTCAACCTCACGTTGGTTAAATATCTTCAATAAACACAAAATATAAACAGCTTTAGCCTTACATGTGGGACAGGAAGATTCCTTTTTCCCCAACATGTATCACCCCATATGTGTTGTGACTCACAATCCCCAAAGCATTAAAGTTTAAATTCTAAATTGACTCTTTTGGACTCATTGGAATTCTGATCCAACCGTCACTCTAACACAGAGGAAGACAATTTTCCACATTTTAAAGCCAGATGGCATATATCAGCTAAATATTTCTTCCTTCCTTGTTCAGAAAAAAAAAGCATTTTGGAAACAGGGAATCAACTTATGTAAGATATGAATTTAAGAGGTCCTTACTCATCAATCCCAAACTTAGGATTCTATTTCAAGGAAATACATTAAGCTTAAAAACTGGCAAGACAGAATACATTTAACAACACTGGCAAAGAAAACCTTTCTTTGAGGAAATTCCCTTAATCTCGAGAAAAATATTCTTACTCTTTCCCCATTCAAACCTATGCAATAGAGTGCATTAAAGTGGAATTTTTATTTTAACTCATTTCAGTAGTACCTAAGAAAAGCGTCATTTGTCAAGTTGTCTGCTATGCATTATGTCACTCCATATGAATATGAACCCCCTGATTTGGCAGAAGTGAAACATGCATTCAAAACCAGGTTCAATTGTGCACTGTTGCCTGAAGAGCATATCCTTAGATCAATCAGAAGGTCCACACTAT
>PVHP010014958.1:0-38204 GCA_004024765.1 Zapus hudsonius
ACTAAGAATCAGCTGCTTTTATAGGAAAAGAGACACGGATCGTCCCATGATTGGCTGGCTCCTGCTTGCCACCTCCAGGCGCCACGGGATTGGCTAGGGACAGTTTCTCAAAGCATTGCCTAAGGTGGAGTTGTTTCCCACTTAGCTGCAAGAGAGGGGGCGCCATCCTGCCATGGCGATGTCCCGGCTCCCTGCACTTCTTTTTTCTTCCTCTCTTCTCTCTCCTCTCCTCTCCTCTCCTCTCCTCTCTTTTCTTGTCTTGTCTTTTCCTTTCTTTCAAGGCAGGGTCTCACTCTAGCCCAGGCTGACCTAAAACTCACTCTTTAGCCCAGGCTGGCCTTGAACTTGTTGATCCTTCTACCTCAGCTTTCTGAGTTCTAGGATTGATTATAGCCACCACACTTTTTTCCCCTATTTTTAAAACTGATATAAAATATTTTTGTGATACTAGTTTTCTTATGCAGTCCTTTGAGCAGAACATACTTAATGTCTAAGGCATTGTTAACTATTGAAGACAGAAATGTGGAGGAGGACAGCAAGGTTATATTCTACTTCTTTTTAAATGTCATGAATTTAATTTCTTTCAAGAGGGAAGTGTGGGTTTCCTGTCTAGTTTTTAGGTGATGATTTATAAAGGAATAGAACTCCCACCAAGTTGGTAGTTAATTTGTAAATGTACATCTTTACTGGTAATAAGTAGAAATCTCAAACTTATTATGAGTTGTTCCTTTTGTGAGGTAGATGGTATCTGTTGAATCTCCATCAAATGATGTCTGTGCTAATATGTTGAGATTGAGTTTTAACTATTTTTAATTCTTAAAGATTTCATATTTAAGCAGATAGAGAATTTAATCATCTCATAGTGTATATAGTACATTGGTAGTTTGCAAGTTTTAAAAGTTGGACATAAAAACAGATAAATTATAAAAGCTAAAAATCTCAGTAAAGGAAATTTTAGTTAAAATGTATAAATGGGGCACATTGGGATTATAAAATAGGGGTCACCAAAACAAAACAAAACAAATTCCCAAAGGGAACAACTCCATTGGCAAAAGAGTTCATATAGACCTACTTGCAGGCTGGCCATGATTGGTACTCAAGCCTGGGTTGGGAAGGGATTCCTGTCATCCCAGAGAGCCAGGCATTTTGTTCTGCCTGTTTGTGTAGTGTGGTTGATACCAAACACCTGTTTTCATTCTGGAACTCTGAAATCTTGATGCAGTAGGTAGAGCATGTTTATTGACCAGGTCCCAAGAGAAACTCTGGGTACTAAGTCTCTAATGAACTTACCTTGGAGCTAACATTTTGCGTATGTTATAACTTGTTCGTGGAGAAATTATTGAGTATGTCAATGGGAAGAAAGACTTTGAAGATTGTGTGTGGTTTCTTCTAGACTATGTCTAGTATGCCCTTCATCTTTGCCAATTTTTCTTTGTGTCATGTTATTTTGATGTAATAAATAGTAGCCATCCACCTAGCCAGTTAGCTCATATCATAGCCATGAGCACAATTATTTTCGGAGGTCTTTGAGTCATCCTAGTCAATCATTAAGCTTAGGGGTTGTCAAGACAACCTGACAAGTGAATTTTATATACATTTATAACTGGAACCTGCCATGTTCCTATAAAGCTTGTGTTTGGAGAGATCCAATGACTAGATGTAATTTTTTCCTACAGTCCCTAAGTAGGGTAGTACCTTAGGGTAGAGTAAGTGAAACGCAAAGTGAGTTTGAAATTTGAAGGAAAAAGAAAAAAGCAAAATAAAATACCCTCTTAACTTGTGGGTGATTTTTATTTATTTATTTATTTTTGGTTAAAGGTTCTATATTTGTTGTTTTGCTTGAGATAGGGTCTTACTTTGTGTCCCAGGCTGGCTAGAAACTCATTTTATACCCCAGGCTGGCCTTGAATTTAACATAAAATTCTTCTGCATTGACTACCTGAGTGTTGAGATTACAGGCATGAGTCACCATTCCTGGTTTAAGCTAGATGTGGTGTCTAGCTGTCTGCTAAGGTTCTGTACTTCATAGAAATAAAAACTTTGGAAGAACTAAAGGTTGAACACTATAAATAACCCAAAACATTGTGATGTAGGAAGTACACGGCTACTTTCTTGATAGAAACTTAGAAATGTTTTCTGTACCTTTATGGTGGCTGTCAGGGATTAGTTGACACGTGCATTTTAGTAAGCTTCAGTAACTGAAGGATGTTAAAAATTGCAATAACCTAAAGAACCCTGATTTACTTTTTGCTGATTTTACAGTTGGTAATATTTTGTATTTATTACATGCCCTCTACCTTTTTCGTCATTCCTTAACCAGTAATATGTACCAAAATCATCTGGAAACACTGGAAAAATAAGTTCCTGTTGAACCAGCAGGAACTGGAGGAAAAACACCTCTCCCTGGTGATTTGGACATACATATTAGGCTGACTATACAGTATAGGATTAAAAGTGTAACTCAGTGGTAGCATGTTTGCCTAGAATGCATAAGTCCCTGGGCTTGATCCCCAGCACAGAAAATAAAAAAATATCCACTATTTAAAAAAACATTTAAAAAAATTTATTTGCAAGGAGAGAGAGAATGAGAATGTGTCAGGGCCTCCAGCCACTGCAAATGAACTTCAGCTGCATGTGCCTCTTTGTGTATCTACTTTTACATGGGTACTGGGGAATCGAACCCAGGTTAGGCTTTGCAGGCAAGCACCTTAACCTCGGAGCTGTATTTCCAGTACCAGTATCAACCATTTTTATCAATGTACGTGTGTGTGTTTCTTGCTGTTTTGTCTACTATGGTCATGAGTGCTGGGATTATAGGTGTGCACCAACCTTGTACTTGTGTTCTCCTGATGGGGATGGAGGGATCCAGAAAATTGTAGTAGGCTTAGTTGAATAGACTTCAAATACCAGTCCCCCCCCCCCTTGGCTTTTTAAATGTCTAGATCCTGTTGTTGCTATTGAGAAAGTAACTGTCAATAAAATTGATTTTCCTGGAGACAACCTGTCAATCCATTTGGAGGTCTTACAAATGCTTTCATCTTTAGTCCCCTGCATTTTCATTGCAAAGTCACGAGGTATGGATTTATTTTCCTGTGTCCTGCTAGCAGTCTTTGTACTTCCTGAAACTACAGTTTCAAGCAATTGTGGAACAGTCATCAAGTTACCTTTAAATATGTCTTTTCTCATTTTGCTAATCTTTCATTCTTGAATGTTATTTAGACATATGTTGGACTTCTTTTTTAACCACACTTCTGTAGTTTCAATTTTTTTTTTTTTTTTTTGAGGTAGGGTCTCATTCTAGCCCAGGCTGACCTGAAACTCATTTTATAGTTCTAGGCTGGTCTCGAACTCACAGTGATCCTTCTACGTCTGCCTCCCAAGTGCTGCAAATACAGGCATGTGTCACCTCATTTGGATTATTGTTTCAACTTTTTATATCACTATGCAATGTTTTATTTCTTTAGCATTCTTTTTAATCTATAGTTCAATCCGTTTAACTTCTAATTTCGATTATATTTTTTTATTTCTGTAAGTTCTATTTGTTTTTTTAAAAAACTTTTGTTGTAAAATACTGTATGTATAACATAAAATTTCCTATTTTAACAGTTTTTAAATATACAGTTCAGTAGCATTATTGTTGCGTAACCATCACCACCATTTATCTCCAGAATGCTTTCATCCTCCTATACTTTTCCTTGCCCCTTGTCCCAAGCCTGGCAAACACCATTTCAGTTTCTTTTGCTATGAATTTACGATTTTAGGTGCAATCCAAAGCATTTGTTCTTTATTGCCTGGCTTATTTCATATAACATGTTCTCAAGGTTCAGCTATACTGTAGCATGTATCATTTTTACCTTTTTTACATATGTATGTGTTTGTATGTGTATATGTACATGCTTGCATGTGTATGTACATGTTTGCATGTTTGTATGTGTGTATGTACATGTGTGCATGTGGAGTCCAGAGATTGATGTCATGTGCCTTACTTGGTTGCTGTCTCCCTTTTTGAGACAGGGTTTTTCACTAAACCTGGAGCTCTCCATTTGAGTAGACAAGGTAGCCCACAAGCCCCGGGGATCCTCCTGTCTCTGCCATGCCCAGTGTGCTCCCGTGCCCAGCATTTTACATAGGTCCTCAAGTGTGCATGGTGAGTTATTTACCCATGAAGCTGTTTCTTCCCCAGTTCTGTTTTTTGTTTGCCTTTTTAAGGTTGACTGATGTTTTATTATACGTTTGTAGCACATTTTGTTGCTCAGTCCTGTGTCTACAGATCACTTCAACTGCTTCCACCTTTTGGGAATTATAAATTATGTTCTTGTATATTAGTCTACAAATTTCTCCTTTTTATTCTTTTTGTTTTTTTTTAAGACACAGCCTATTGTAGCCCAGGCTAGCCTTGAACTCACTGTACAGCTAAGGATGACCTTGAACTTTTGATCATCCTGCTTCTATCTCCCAAGTGCTAGGCTTATATAGGTTTGCATTTGATACAAATGCTTCTTTGAGTGCCTACTTCGAATTCAGTTGGGCTTATAGCCAAATGTGGACTTGTTTTATTATATTATGGGAATTCAATATTTTTAAGGAACCACTATGTGTTCCATGGTGGCTATACCTTTTTATATTCCCACCAACAGTGAGTACACAGGGAATGTTGTGATTTCTCCACATCCTCAATATTTTTTTACTTTGTTTAAAAAAAAATCATTCCTTGTGTTTTTGATGGGTGTTTCCCTAATAAGTGATGTTGACCACTTGTATAGCTCTCTTAGGGAAATTTTCAGATTATTTGTCTGTGTTTGAATCAAGTCGTTTACTTTTTTGTTGTTTAGCTGTTGGTTTTATTTGATAGTAACCTTTTGTTTCCTTTGATTATTATCCTTTCTTTTTTTTTCTTGTTTTCTTTAAATATATTAAACACATTGTACTAGTTATATTTGTTACCGAGTAGTCAATTACCTCCAAATTTAGCTGCCCTTAGGGGAAAAAAAAGACATAGTGGAGCATGGTGCTGTATGCCTTTAAACCTAGCACTCAAGAGGCTGAGATAGGAGGATCACCATGAAGTCGAAGCCAGCCTGGGCTACAGAGTGAGTTCCAGGTCAGCCTGGGCTAGAGTAAGCCTCTTCTTCATAAAACAAGCACATTTATCATCTCACATAATTTATGAGTGTCAGAAATTTGAGAGCCATTTAGCTGTTCTAGCTTAGGATCTCTCAGATGTTCTAGTTAAGCTGCTGGTAGGGGTGTCAGTAACCTAAGGGGCCTGTCTGGGAGGATCTAGTCCAAGATGGTTCTCTCAGGTCTTAGTGCTACATGAGCCTTTCTGTGGGGCTGGCTGAGTGTCCTCACAGCACAGTCTTTAGTCTTCTCCCAGAGGAAGAGTCTAGCAAGAGAAAATAAAATGCATATAGTATTTTAAGAACTTGCCCCTGTATCCCCTGAGCTATATAACTTCCATCTTATTTTACTTGCTAGGAGCAAGTTCCTAATTCTTCTCAAAGAGTAGGGGGTTAATTAAGCTCCCTTCTTCAAAGGAAAAGTATTAAAGAATTTGACAGGGAATATTTTAGAGAACAATTCTTTTTTTTTTTTTTTTTTTTGGTTTTTCGAGGTAGGGTCTCGCTCTAGCCCAGGCTGACCTGGAATTCACTATGTAGTCTCAGGGTGGCCTTGAACTCACAGCAATCCTCCTACCTCTGCCTCCTGAGTGCTGGGATTAAAGGCGTGTGCCACCACGCCCGGCTAGAGAACAATTCTTGTATTATGTAAATATTGATAAAAAATGTTGGAGGAGCTGGGTGTGGTAGCATATGAATTTCACCCCAGTACTCAGGAGGCAGAGGTAGGAGGATCACTATTGAGTTTGAGGCCAGCCTGAGACTACATAGTGAATTCTAGATCAACCTGGGCTAGAGCCAGACCCTACCTCGAACAACAAAACAAACAAAAGATATGTTGGAAGGGAGCTAGAGAGATGGCTCAGTGCTTAAAGTCCCTTGCTTGCAAAGCTTGTCAGTATGGGTTCGATTCCCCACTGCCCACGTAATGCCAGATGCACAAGGAGGCACATGTGTCTGGAGTTCGTTTGCAGTGGCTGGAGACCCTGGTGCGCCCATTCTCTCTGTCTGTCTCTCTCTTTCACTCTCTCTCAAATAAAATATTTTAAAAAAATGATAAAATGTTTTTGGTTTTGGTTTTTTGAGATTGGGTCTCTTGTGTACCCTAGGCTGTAGGCTGTCATTTCACTCACTACGTAGCCAAGGATGACCTTGAATTTCAATCCTCCTGCTTCCACTCCCAAGTGCGAGATTATAGTGTGTGTACCCTTCACCTGGCTTAAAATGTTTCCCTCCTTCCCTTCCTCTCGTTCTTCCATAAAATAAAAAATTAGTAAGTAAATAGTTTTAGCTGCAGAAGCATATTTTATAATTTGACAGTTTTTTTTTTTGTTTTTTGTGTTTTTTTTGAAGAGGCAGGAACCCACTATAGCCCACCTGGGCTAGACCTCAAACTCATGATGATTCTCATACCTCAGCCTCCCAAGTACTAGGATTTAAGGGGTATACCACCATCCCACACTGTTTTCTTTGTTTTGAGAAAGGATCTCACTCTGTAACTCTGGTTGTCCTGAACTCACTACGTAGCCCAGGCTGACTAATCTGACAGGTTTTGGCAAAGTGAGCACTAGTATCATGGTGTCTGGCACTCTATATTGTCATATTTTGTTTAATTTTTGTAAAAAACATAGAAAATAATTAGAACCCTCTAAATAGCCCTCTGATTACATTAGCAATCATATAAATCAAGAAAAAGTAGGATGCATGACACCATGAGAGGCAATAATAGTGGAATACTGCTTAGGGAGATTTGTTCATTTTGTTGAGATTTAAAGGATGGGAAAGACTTAAGTAGGTCAAAGGAGTAGGAGTAGGGAAAGCGTTTCCATAGAGTAGTATGTGCAAAGATGCTGTGGATGAGGAGAAGGTATGGAGGGAGGTCTTCATTCCAAAGTCATTGAAAAGCATTGTAATCTTTGTTTTGTCAAGAGATTTTGCTGTGCAAAAATGCAAAGTACTATTTTTTGTCTTTCTGTGTAATGGTGTTAATACCTTAAAACTGCTTTTCAAAGTTTAGCGTGGTGGTGAAGGCTTATAGTTTTAGGATTGAAGAGGCAGAGGCAGGAAAGTTGCTGCAATTCAAGGTCAGGTTTAGTCTACATATTGAGTTCCAGGCCAGAGAGACCCTGCCTCAAAAAACTAACAAAAATTGTTTTATAGCCATTTCTTTTTATGCCACATTAGCAGAAATTATATGTCATGTAAAATAAATTTCAAAACCCTTACTAGTATCTCAAACTCATTTTAGTAACCTCTGACTATATGAGATCAGGTGTACTGAGATTTATATGGCTGTAGACAACACTGAAGATTTGATTGTTGGCATTTACATCAGTGAAGTATTTTAATTTTCATAATACCTTTGCTTTAGATTATGTTATTAAGAAACTATTCAAGTAGATTGGTTTTAGATTTATAAATTCGTGCTTTTATGTAAATTCTAAGATTATATTAGACATTGGAAATAATATTTTATGAATAAACAGATGAATTTCTGTCATATAGGACCCTTATTGAATAAAACTTTTTGAAACTTACAAAAACAGTATTCACTTTGCTTTGTCCATGTGAAAAAAGGAGCTTTTTAGGTGGGATTGTAAGTGAATTTATTGTCACTAAAGATGAAAAAACTGTTCCTCATCAGTCCACTAGGGGATACTCCAGCACTTAGGAAGAAAATCCAGGTGCCACTACAGTTTAGAAATTATTTCCTCCTTGTATGAAAAAAGTAGACTTCG
The DNA here is from genome assembly GCA_004024765.1 of Zapus hudsonius. Lineage (NCBI taxonomy): Eukaryota > Metazoa > Chordata > Mammalia > Rodentia > Dipodidae > Zapus > Zapus hudsonius. The sequence goes on from PVHP010014958.1 coordinate 7,859, forward strand.
GGCTGGTTGGGCAAGAATTTGACAAGAATATGCACCTTTAGGAAAGATTTGCTGTTTTTCAAACATAAAAGTTCATGATATGATCCATTTGCCTTTTTTCCCCTGGTAATCCTGCCTCAAACTGACTTCTCAAGCACTTTTGAGAAACTTCTTTTTTCCCCCTTTGGTACAAGAACATTTTTCTCATTTGTTATTTTTTAAATTGTGCTTTTCTTTGAAAAAGAAAAAAAGCTGATAATTTGGTTTGAGTTATAATCTCCTCTTTGACTTTATGTGTGCTCTTCTAGACACTTAGAAAGTGTCTCTGTAAGAGACAGACAGCACAAAGGATAATTCACGTTGATAACAGGGATGCTTAACAAGTAGATGTGGTGGTGCATGCCTGCCTGTAATCCTAGCGTTCGTGCTCTGCAGGGATACCCACGCAGGAGGCTTGCTAGTGCAAGGCTAGCTTGGGCTATGTGGTGACACTGTCACTCAAAACAAGTAGTCAAGATATTAAAGTTTATTATTTTGATTTTTTTTCTGATCACCTAAGTAAATACAATATAGTGTGATTTATGCCTTAAAACATAGAATATTGAGTTTCTTACTTAATATAGCAAAATGAAAGGATTTAGGCACACGTATGTATTAAGAAAAGGCTAATCAGAGGTGTGGGTGTCCATTCCTGTCCTGGTCTCTGCCTCTTATAAAATCAGGACTTAATTATAGGGGCTCCACCTAGTGACCCTATCTGATACTAATCACTTCCCAAAGCACCCATCTCTAAACACCATAAACTTCTACCCTCTTCTGACCTCACAATGGAGATTAAATTATAAAACATGAACCTTGAGAGATGCCTTTAAACCACATCCATAATGAAGCCTCAGTGAAAATCCAAGAGGACTGGAGTCTGGCTTTCAGATAGTTGAATGCATGAAGGTTCCTATAGGGTGTGGAAGCTCTGCACCCGTGTCTGGTACCTTGGCTTGCTCTGTGCCTCTCTTCCATCTGGATGTTGATCTGTATCCTTTGTAATATCCTTATAACATGGATGAACATAAATATTTCCTTGATTCTCTGAGCAATGGAAAAGTGCTGTAGGCATCTTGATTTATAGTTGGCAGTCAGAAGCACAGGTTGTCTATGGCTGCATCTGATGTGGGCAACTATCTGTTCTTTGGGACTGAGCATTGTCTCTCTAGCTTGTGTCTGAATTGGGTTGAATTAGAATACCCAGTTGGTCAGAATTGCTTGCTCCCACCTCAGACTTTATAATTTAGTAAAAGTATTGTGATTTCTGTTTCACCCTGTGTGAATAACTAATAGGTGTAGCTAACAGCTTCCTAGCAACAGCATATTTGCTAGTTACAATAGATAACAAGAGTAAGGAAACATTATAGAATGTTTTTGTGTTTTGAAAATTTCTTTAATAGTCATATTAAAACACCTTAGAATAGCATGAAGAATATCATATTCTTGCCACTATTGTGCTACAGCTTTTTTTTTTTCTTTATCTCTCCCATGCTAGGGAGCCAATCCAGGGCTTTGCACATATAGACACGTGCTCTACCACTGAGCTCTGCTACATTCCCAGCAAATGTTCTACATCTTGAGAATGTATAGTAGGACTGGAAAACTAATGTAAGTTAAACATTATTCAGTTCAAAATTTAAATTTTCTTTAATTTTGAAAAGTTAACACATAATATAGTTAAGATTTCAGAAGTGTACATTTAGTGTCCCTGCTATTATCTCCTTTCTGTTCTTTAAAAGGCAATCAATATTACCAGATTAAATATACTTTTAACATTTATTATTTAAAGGACTTCTTTGTTATACATAAATAATTAAAATTGACAGCATGGATTCAAGAGTCAAGACATTTAAATTTTTCATTTACTCAACAATTACTGATGTGTTTTATGACAGTAGGAATAAAGCAGGGAACATTTCACAGTTCCTGCCTTCATGGAGATTACATTTTAGTCTATCATGTGGAGATAATTTCTCTAAAAGCAGAGTAAAAGGACAAGTTAATGATGGTAGTGATGTTTCTGATAAGATGGATGGAAGAAAGCTCTGGTGAGGTGACATCTGAGGAGAAAAACTAAGATCTGGAGGATTCTCCTTATCCTCCTGCCTTCACCTCCCAGCTGCTGGGATTATAGATATGAACCACCACACCTGGCTTTACTAGTAGATACTCTTACTCTATGATACCCCAAAGCATTCAGGCTGTGTCTCTATTGTAATGACTGTGTCTCTATTGTAATGACTGATTTACTGTTTTGTTTGTCTCATATGAGGTTCTTGGCGATCGAAGACCATGGCTTATTACCTCAGTCCCCCTTGATGCTGGGCCTGTACCTCATAGGCATTTTGTAGTATAGTTAAGAAAAAACTTTAAAAATTGTTTCTATTTCCTAATATAGTATGTATTGTTATACATTGGATATCCCTGGCTTTCAAATTTCATTTCCTTTTTCTATGGTGCTAGGGAACCTTGTGCATGCTAGGCAATGCTCTATGAGCTTTGAGCTAGCCTTCCTTGGCTTTTCCAGGTAAAAATTACTTAGACACTTGATTTGTGAAATAATCAGTATTCAATCGAGTATATATTGTAAGAGTCATAATTGGTGTAATGTGATTTCCTGAACAGGAATGAGATTTTTTGGGGGCAAGAAGTTTAGAATTACAGAGTTTACCTTCATGTAGTGGAATTATCTGAGTACTCTAAATAATTGGTCAAGATTATATGTCTTACCATTGTAGAAAAGTACAGCTGAGTTTTATACATTTTAGACTGGTGACTCATTAAGTCATACTACTTCTGAGGGATGTAACCACAATTGTGTTTCCTAGTTTCCACTCCATTATCAGTACTGTTTTTCTTCTGCACTCTGACGTCAGATGTTGTGTAATCTAGGTAGTCTTTAGAATTCATTACTTAAGTGGGTGATAAGTTATTTGTCCTACAAGAAAGCTTTGCTTGAGATATCCTTTCTTTTAAAAATCCATACTTAGTTTACCATAAGCTTTTATTCTTTTTTAATTGTTATGACACTTAGGTAAAATAGTAGTCAAAGAAACTAATCATACTAACATTTTTTTAAAGTGTTATAAAATGTTCATATGAAATTTTCATCTAATCCAATTTTTTTACTTCTGTGGCATTTCATTCATATTAATGTGTGACTACCACTGCTACATCCACAATTATTTCATTAACATAGAAAAAAACTCGTTACTAGTAAACAGTAACTTTCCATTCCTCCCACCTCACAATCCCAGTAATCTCTAAACTACTTCCTAACTCCATGAATTTGCCTATTTTATATATTTTGTGCAAGTGGAATCATGAGATATTTAACTTTTTCTGTCTAGCTTAGTTTTTCTTAGCATATTTTGAAATTTATCCATGTGATAGCATGTTCCAGAACCTAGTTCATTTTTCTGGTTTGATATATTATAGGGTACCACATTTTTGTTTATTTACTCATTGATGAACATTTGGGTTGTTCTCACCTTTTGACTATTACAAACTATGCCTCAGTGAACATTGGTACATACAAGTACCTTTTTGAATTTTTCTTTTCAGTTGTGTTTGTATACATTTTTGTATGTGTGTGGATGCATGTACACATATGTACTCATGCAGATGGAATCCATAGAACAATCTGAGTGTTTGTGGGTGTGTGGTTGCCAGAGGATAACCTCAGGTCTTATCCCCATGAATGAGGTACACTGCTTTTTGAGAAAGGGTCTCTCATTGGCCTGGAGCTCACCAATTAGGCTAGACTGACTAGCAAGCTCTCTCTCTCTCCCCACTGTTGGGATTACAGGTACAGGCCACAATGCCCAGAATTTTATGTGGGTGATGAGAATCAGACTCGGGTTCTCATGCTTGCTTTTGCCCACTGGGGTATTTCCCTCACCTCTAAGTAATGATATATAATTATACATAATTCTATAGTACATATAATTAATACTTGATATTATATATCAAGGAGTGGAATTGATGAATCATATGGTAATTTTGTTGGCTTTTTGAACTTCAAATTGGTGACACAGTGGCTATGTACTATTTTATATTCCCACCAGCAATGAACAAGGAATCATTCTGAGGTAGTTCAACCTACAAGATCTTTTAACTAGTTAGATGACCTTAAATGAGTCTCAGCCCACCTTTTATGTTTTATGTATTATCTTACCTTTAAAAATGGAGCCTTGATTGCATAATCTATATATTCTGTCCCTAAAATTCCATGACTGGCATTACCCATGATCTTAGTCAAAAGGTTGAGACTGGTATTGCAATGAATTGGCATGATATTCACATCTGCAGTACATTTGTTCCCCTTCCTCTTCTTCATTTATTTTATTTATTTTTGTTTTTGTTATTTTGTAATAGCCTCACATGAGGTTGTATAGCCAAGGCTGGCCTAGAGCTCCTGACCCTCCTACCCCAGAAGTGCTGGGATTTCAGGTGTGAGCCACCACAGTTGCCTTTTGTCCCCTTTAAAGAGCAATTAAAAAACTAGTGTGTGTGTATGTGTGTGTGTGTGTATGTCCTTGGCCCTGGCGGGTGTGATAGAGTTGGCTGTCTCCTGCCAGGCACTCAGCTTTCTTGTCATTCTAATGAGTATTTGCTGCATTTGTAAAAAGTAGGTTCCCTTAACCAAGAGTTCCCACAGGGTTTATCACAGGGGATAAGACTTTTTGATGGTCATAACCTCACCATTTAGCCAAAGAATAGTTTATGCTTTTCTCTGTGGTCTGTGACCTTCTAAGCCATAGACTTGATTTGGTTCTCAGTATCAAGCATGAATTCTCTCCACTGAGTGGGCCTCTTACCCAATCAGCAGTAGATTAGCCCTATAACATATGTGCCACTGTTGCACCAGTGGGTGCATCTGGTGACTTTCGTGGCTTGCAGAAGTTACTGCTTGTTCACACAGTTGGTGACTTTTCTCCCACAGCAGCTCACTTATAGCACTTTCCAGTAGTCTGACAGCTAGCTGGCAAGCAGCTGGCTTCTGTCTCAGTTCCAGCTTGATTTCTCAGTATCCTGAGACCACAGCAATAGGGTCTTACTGTCTAGTTCTGGTGGGTAACCAGTACTTTAGCAATGGCCTACATTGTTTTGGGGACCTTATGGGTCTCCTGGACCAACAGCTCACTGGGGGTGGGGGGGGTTGCCCAAGTCTGGCACTAGGATTTACCTGTAGTCTATGGCTTTCTCCACTCCGCTAGAGCACTTCTGTCCAAACTATCCTTCTTTCTCTCTCTTTCTAAAGAATGTTATCTTTTAATTAGCTAAGGAAGAAGTTGTTTTTATAGTACTAATTATATTGTCTTTAGTTTTGAAAATCTCTCCTTCCTCCTCCTCCTCTTACCCCTGTTCCCCCTTTATACCCTTCATCCCCTATATTCTGTCTGAGGAGTTTTTTATCTAAAAATTTTCAGATACATTTATAATGAAATGTAAAATTCATTAATGTATACTCTGTGACTATAAAAATCATAATGTGATCAGAAATTTTTGTGCAGTATATATCCAAAAAGGTCTTGCTATACATTAGCCACATGTGTGATATATAGAATAGTGTAATAAATACTTGACATGTATAAGAAAGGTTGTTTTTGAGAGTGTAGCACCAGCTGGTATGGTGGCGCACATACCTGTAATCCCAAGAGGCAGATACAGGAGGATCATGAGTTTAAGGCTAGTTTAGACTATATTCCCTGTCTCAGGGGAAAAATAAAAGGAGCACCATTTGTATAAAGGTATTTCCTATCAATACTTAATGAAACTTTGAGATAAAAGGAATTGAGAATAATTACAAATCTCAAACCTGAAAGAATAGTTCTCATGCTAAGAAAAGGAAAATTTGAAATAGAAAGGGCATAAGGTTAGATCTTGAACATTTTATTGCTGAAATTTGTAGAATCCTGTAGATATAGTAGTACAAGTATAGTTGTGTAGCATTGCAAATATATATCAGAATGCATTACGTGTACAATGCTTAGAGAAGTCATTCTGTTACAAGACTGTAATACCACCAGTATACTTTCAAATGCTTAGGAAAATAATTTTCAGCAGGAATTTTTCTTTGACTACTGATAATTGGGAAGACCATGACTGGTTTTTATAAAATGTATGACCCCCCCCCAAAAAAAAATCCACGTTTTAACTGGCTACAAAACATAACCTACCTCACCTTTGCAGGGAAAAGGCCATCACTTTTTAGGCATGAGTACTTCGAAAATTGATTTTAGCACTTATGGTTTTACAGATACTTGAGACATCAGATTTACAAAAGAGAGAGCCATTTTTGTTTCCTTTCCCTAAATTAAATGGGCTAACTATTAAATGAAGTAATTGTTTTTCAATCTCAGGCCCTTTCCTGTTTATTGGGGTCTCTGTAGGTTAAGTAGGGGACAGTAGTAACACCTAACTACCATCCTATATTCTATCATTAGTCCTAGAGTAGTACTCCCCTACAGTCTCTCCGAGATGGTTGTAGCTGGGAGGGCCGGTCTGTCAGGACTATTTTTAGAATTTGGTCTGTTTTTGTGCCTCTGGCAGAAGCCTCAGGATTGCTTTGGATCTTAGAGCATCTTTGGAATAATGAGGATGGCTTAGTGTAATGGCCTGGCTTGCAACCTGTGCTCTAACAATATTTTTTTTCTTCTGTTTGTCTCTTGTTTACTTCTAGGTTGTGGGTATTTTAAATTTTAATTTTAAATTTATTTATTTGTACACATGTGTGTGTGCGCGCACACATGTGTATGTATGTACATGGGTGTCCCAGATTCTCTTGCTGCTGCAGACTAATGTCAGGTGCTTGTGCCAATTTTTTCATTTCGCTTATGTGGGCAGTGTGGGAATTGAACCAATCTGTCAGGCTTTGCAAGCAAGTACCTTTAACCACTGAGCCATCTTCCCAGCCCCATTTTTAAAATTTTTGAACCATGTAAGTCTCATGTAGCCCAAGTTGGTCACAAACCCATTATGTAGCTGTGGATGACTTTGAACTCTGGTATTCTTGCCTTTGCCTCCGTTCTAGTCTGAGTTGCTATCATTATGGTTTTTATAGTGTTTTAAATTCTTATTTATTTATTTACTTACAGAGAGTGGCCTCTAGCCACTGCAAATGAAGTCCAGATGCATGTACCACTTTGTACATCTGGCTTTACAGGGATACTGGGGAGTTGAACCTGGGTCTTCAGGCATTTCAGGCAAGTGCCTTAACCACTGTGCCATCTCTCCAGTCCATGTTTTTAATTCTTGTTCTTGATAGAAATCCTTACTCATCCATCTCTCTTTTTAAGCCAAGGTGTTCAATTAAAACTTCACTGTTGAGTGATGGGGCTGGGGAGATTATTCAATGGTTAAAGTGCTTGTGCCTCAAGTATAAAGACCTGAGATCAGATCCCCAGCACCCAGGAGTGTGCCTTTAATCTTAGTACTGCGGACATGGAGATAGAAGGATCCTTGGCATTTCCTAGCCAGCTAGTTTAGCCAACTCAGTGAGCTGTAAGTTCAGTGAGAGATCCTGTCTCAAAAAACAAGGTGAGCAACTAAGGAAGACAACTGCTATCACTTTCTGGCCTCCGTATGTGCCCAACACATGCACACCACACGCAAAAACATACAAATTTATTAAATGAATAATTATTTAAAAGCTTGACTGCTAGGGATGCAATTCAATGAGTAGAATGCTTGCCTGATCTACACAGAGCTCTAGGTTCAATCCCCAGCACTGCATAAACCCTTTGTGTGGCACACACCTATAATCCCAGTACGTGGGAGGTAGAGGCAGAAGGTTCAGAAATTCAAGGTCTTCTTCAGCTATATATTAAGTTTGAAGCCAGCCTGGGATACATGAAACAACAATAAATGAGTTTATTTTTCCATTGCTTTACTCCTAAAATTTCCACATCAGCAACAGAATTTTACTTATAAATATGCTCAACTGTTGCATTTTTCTAAGCCAGGAAAATATAACACTAAAAAAAGTGGCCAAAAAAATCCTTATTTATATTTGTTTTCTTATAGTGCTTGAATGTGGTATTTGTGAGATATCCAAGCAGAATTTTAAGAAATTCGTAATATTATGATTTTTTTTAACTACAGAGACTGTGGTGTAAGCATTTGTCTACACTGCTTTTTTTTAAATATTCATTTTCAAGCAGAGAGAGAGAGAGAGAGAGAGAGAACGCACACCAGAGCCACCACCTTGTGGGTCTGGCTTATGTGGGACCTGGGGAATTGAACCCGGGGCCTTAGGCACTGGAGGCAAGTGCCTTAACCGCTGAGCCATATCTCCAGCCCTGTCTACACTGTTAAGTAACATCATTATTCCTTTTCATCAGCCTTTTGCCTCAGTGCCTAGGACATGAGCTCACATTCTCATTTATTATAGGACAGTGGCATGCCAGGCAGTAGTAAAATTTCCTAGGATATCTGCCTGGCAGGAGACTAAAATTTAGAGCTAGCTGTTTCTTCCTTCAGGACATCATTTAAGGAGAGTAGTTTTCTGCAACTCTGGAAGTAGCTAGTTTATTTCCTAATTCAGTTAGCCCCAGACTTGTCTGTTCTAGTATTCTGGTTAAGTCCCCAGGTGCATACTAAGATTTTACTCTGGAACATTCTTGGCAAGTCTGGCTTTTACCTAGTGGTTGGTTGCAGCTGTTTGGGTTTGGGCAGGGTAGAGAACACAAGGCCATTCAAGAAGGGTCCAAGGAATTGGGTAAAGGAGCTGGCCTAGCACCTTCTCTCAGACCCTGAAATCTTGTCACTGTCTGGCCATGTGTGTTTTCTGCCCTAATGACTGCTGAAAAGCAAAGCCCAAACAATAATTTGAAATAAGCCTCCAAAATGATTTCTTCTAGGTTGTGTGTATGGGGTGGTGGTGAGGGCTTGCTTTTTAATTAAAAAAACAAAACTGGGAAATTTCAAAGTATAACAAAGGGAAAAGGCACTAAGAAGTAAAGGGTAAACCTTTCTGTATTTTTCTGCCTTCTCTTTTTCTAGAACAAGTAGAAAATTGAGGATATAAAAAACTTGTAAAAAATACTATACTATGGGCTGGTTGAAATAATAATAAATATACATATGTGTGCAGGAAATTTCAGTGAATATTAAAGAACTATATTAGTAGAAAGGCATTTATGGAAAATTTCTTATATCTTGATCCTATAGATGAGTTTTGAGAGAGAAAATATATAGTTGACCCGTGGAATCCACAGATTTCTACATCTACATATTGATCAAAAATATTTGGGAAAATTGTGTCTATTGAATATGTCAGAGAAAGAAGTCATCACCAACACCACACACACACACCAGCAAGGTGGGGGATGATTTCATTTCCCTCCAGCTTCCTTATATCCTGTGCCACCTGAGAGGGCACCTTACTCTGGAGGAGGGACCTCCTCCTTCAGTTAAGCCTTCCTGCAAGCAACCTCAGAGACCCACCCAAGATTACTGTGGATTACTAACCAGCTCAAGATGTCAATAAAATTTAACCATCACACAAACTCACAAGCATTCGTGTTTATCATCTTTCCTATTAGGTTTTGGTTTTTTAAAGATAAATCCTCCTATAGCCCACACTGGTCTTTAACTCCTGATCTTTTTGCTTCTAACCTCCCAAATATTTTTTTTCTTTAACAAATTATTTATTCACAAGGAGAGAGAGACGACGACAGAGAGAGAAAATGGGTGTGCCAGGGCCTCCTGTCACTACACACAAACACCGGATTCACGCACCACTTTGTGCGTCTGACTTTACGTGGATACTGGGAAATCAAACCTGGGTCATTAGGCTTTGCAGGCAGATGCCTTAACTGCTGAGCCATCTCTCCAGCCTGGGGACCCATTCTTTATTTCATTCTTACAATATGCTATTGTTTTAAAAATATTTTTTCCTATCTTCTCCTCTCCCCTCCCCTCCCCTCTCCTCTCTTCTTTCTTGTAGCTGAGGATGACCTTGAACTCCAATCATCGTGTGTTGGGATTATAGGTCTACACCATGAAGCCAAGCTTTTTTTTTTTTTTTTTTTTTTTGGACACAGGGTTTTACTATGTAGCTATCACTGGTCTGGAACTCACTATGCAAGTCATGTTGTTCTCAAAATTACAGCAATTCTCCTGTCTCTGCCTCTCCAGTGTGGGGATTGCAGGCATGTACCACCACACTTTACCTCTGTTTTTCTTTTATACAGGCTAAAGTTTTCTATTTCATACTATTTTTTTAATTGTCCATAATGGGTTACATTATTTAGTGGGCAAACACTGAGTTGTTATCCCTAATTCCCCAATGCTCCCCCTCCCCCATCCCCAATCAGCTGGATATCCTCCTCCACGGGACGACTGGATCAGTCCTTGTGACAGGGGACCATGGATAGCCTAGTATTCAGCCAGGTTCTCCTGGCCCTAGTATGTTGTTACTGAGGGGTGCCATGCCTCTGGATAGTCTCCACCACGGCTCCAACAATCATTCCGCCCCCTCTTCCTCACAGTTCCCTGCGTCGTGGTGGATGAGTATTAAGGCTGCTTTATTGTTGTGAGCTTAGGGGTCTTTGTGTCAAAAATCATTGGTTTCTGTCTCACTGGCTTATCCTGTGTTGATTGAATGGCTGTGGCTGTGGGTCCCTTGTTCATCCCATCATTCTCTGCGGGGTTCCGTATGGATCCTCCACGATATGACTGTGGTGGCTCCTCTCTTGCCAGGATATCAGCTATCAGCCTACGGTCGGTTGGTAGGGTTAGATGGGCCCCAGCTCTCTTACTGCATCCTGAAAAATACAAACATAATCTCCATCAGAGAGTGAGGTCAGTGTAGGTTAACAAATATACACAATTCTGGATTACCTAGATTCTATTTTTAGTAGCCCCCCCATCAGTCGCTCCCATAGTGCATCTTGTCTTGGAAGCCCAAGAGTGTGGGATCTGGTGCCTATCACCCTGCATCCCAAGTTCCAGACAAGGACTCCCCCTCACTAAGTGGAAAATTTGGCCGAATTTGAAAGCTGTTGATTGTCTCTCCCAGGCCCAGGCTTCTCCATTACACAAGTGCTCCTTTCTTGGTTCGCTGTTCTCTCCCAGTAGGAGGTGTGGTCAGCCTACTCATGGCTGCAGATTGTGTTTCATGTCGGTGGTCTCTGTTTACTCCAGCTGTCATTGATCAGTTTCCCCTGGCAGCCTGTGCATAACCTCCCAAATATTGAAATTACAGATATATACCACAACACCCAAATCCATCTTTTAATTTTATTTATTTTATCTTTTTATTGTCCATAATGAGTTACATTATTTAGTGGGCAAACAATGAGTTGTTATCCCCAGTTCCCCAATGCCCCCCTCCCCCTCCCCAATCTTCTGGATATCCTCTTCCGAGGACCATCTGAATCAGTCCTTGGGGCAGGGGACCGACCATGTGTGTGGCTGTGGCTGTGGGTCCCTTGTTCATCCCATTCTCTGCAGGGTTCCATATGGATCCTACACGATATGACTGTGGTGGCTCATCTCTTGCCAGGATCTCAGTTATCACCTACGGTTGGTAGGGTTAAATGGGCCACAGCTCTCTCACCATCTTTTTTTTTTTAACATCAAGGAAATTTATACTCATGAGCTTTTATGGACTTGGTGATAAATATCAAACTAGAAAGTCAGTTAAAACAAATGTTCAAATAAGTAATGAAGCTAGGGGAAGAAGAGAAAATAAATTATATTATTACAGATAAGAAACAAAAGGAAGGGCTGGAGAGATGGCCCAGTGGTTAAGGCACTTGCCTCCAGTGCCTAAGGCCCTGGGTTCAATTCCCCAGGACCCACATAAGCCAGACCCACAAGGTGGTGGCCCTGGTACATTCTCTCTCTCTCTCTCTCTCTCTCTCTCTCTCTCTCTCTCTCTCTGTGTGTGTGTCTGTCTGTCTCAGTATCTGCTTGAAAGTGAATAAATAAAATATACAATAAAATATTTAAAAAAAAGAAATGAAAGGTAAAGATGTTACAATTTCATGCCCCTTAATCTACCCTCAATGAGTACTCCTCACATTAGCTCAACAAGTTAAAGGTCAGTTACAAAATTCCAGCTCAGCTTTGACCAGTTTTACCTGCTTGATTCAGGGCTAGACACTGAGTTGCTTTAATAAGATATCTGGTAGTGGTGTATTCTAGCCATCAGGCATTTTTTTTCTTCTTTATAACTTGGGAACTATCTCTCTCCTATAAAGAGCCCTGGGACTTACTTGAAAACTGTTTTTGCTGAGTCCCTGATCTTTAAGGTCAACATTTATCTAAGCATGTCTGCAAACCGTTCTGTCACAGGGAGAGGAAGGGTGTTGAGCAAACTGTCCTCCACGATCAGACAGCTCTGTTTCTGAGACTGACACCTTTCTAACTTTGGAGGCAGGTTTTCTAGGCAGTTACCGATGAGCTCCAGATGGGTGAGGTTTGATAGCTCCCCCTAGTGAGCCATTGTCAGGCTATTTCTTCCCAAAAGCAGATACTAAAGCTTGCACTGAAACAGTCCATCTGATAGGGCCTCCATATTGTTCAAAGTACAGCAAATGACTCAGATACTGTATTTCTTCTGGAATGAAGGTCAGGTGGTTATAGCCAAGATCCAAATAATGTAGATTGGTGCATAGAAAAAGTTGCAAGGTTAGATTCTCATTATTATTATGATCCAAAGAGAGCTGTTCCAGGTTTGATAACACCTCTATCTGGGCAGGAATATAAGCGATGTTACTGTGCCACAACTTCAAGCAGGACAGGTTCTGAAGGTGCTCAAGGCTAATGACCTCTTCAGTCTTCAGGTTATTTTCCTTTAGATCTAACTTATGCAGGTTGTTCAGACTGAAGATGGAGAGTGGAATGCACTCCAGGCCTTTCAGATTGACCATCTTTTTCAGGTTGTTCAGCACGACCAGTTGCTCCCATTGTTATCAAGGGATAGCTTTTGCAGTGAAGGCAGGAGGTCTGTCTCGACTTGGGGGATCCAGGACAGGCTGCTTTTCAGGCAGAGAGTCCTCAGGTTCTTTTAAGTCTTGAAAACCCTCCGATTGCATGGTGCTCAGCTGTTTAGGAAGAACACAGCCTGACAGTTGAGATTCTTTAGGTGGAATACCCAGTGTGGAATTTCCCCCATTCCTATACCTTTCAGGCGGAGGATTTTTAAGTTCTCTTCTAGAAAGGCCAGGGCAGGGTGGCCTACCACCAGAGACGAGTGGTACACAATACGCTCCCTGAGGTTGACCAGCTGGGAGACAGTGGCAGCCAGCTTGACCTCCAGCATGAGCTCTGTGATTTAAGGTGTGAACCACCATGCCGGGCTTATCTTACTTTAATTTGTGAGGTTCAACTTTATGGAAAAAATTAAGGCAAACAAAATGGGAGAAATTTCTGAGATATTTTAATACTGATATGACTAAGCATTTGTGTTTAAAGATATCACTAGTTTCCAGATAAAAGTGAACTATATCATCTTCTGTAACTATTATGGAGAAACTAAAGTACTTAATTGTACTTTTTCTTCGGCAAGCATTTTTTTTGAGCAAGCATATTAACCTTGTTGATTGTCTTAAATACTATATGTTATTGGGTCCACAGAATAGATTTCTTATAATTATTTTTACCAGATTTTTTTTTTTTATTTTAGGTAGGGTCTCATTCTAGCCCAGGCTGACCTGGCCTCAAACTATGTGGCCTTAAACTCATGGCGCTTCTCCTACCTCTGCTTTCCAAGTGCTGTGATTAAAGGTGTGTGCCACCACACCCAGCTTTTTTTTTTTTTTTACCAGATTTTTAAGCAGTATTAATACTGCTAAATAAACTAGGATTCGGTTGAAAGTTCAAAGCCTTAGTAATTAGACTATTAATTCATACTAGTTAGAGTCTATTATGGGTTAGATATGAAGAGTCTTCCTTCCATGGCTTATATATTGAAGGCTTGGCCTCCTCTGCAAGCAGTGTTGAGAAGAGTAGATTTGGAGAGTTGACAGGATTGTGAGGGCGCTGACATTAAAATCTGAACAGGCTATTAGGAGGTAGTGAAATTGTGGAAGGTGGGATCTACTTGTATAAAAGCAGGTCAGGGTGTGTCTTTGAAGGTGTGTCTTGTCTCTGCTTGTCTGTGTCTCTTCTCTCTTGGCCACCATGAGTAAGGTTTCTGCTGTCATCATATTCTGCCTGAAATAACCATGGACTAAAAATTGAGCCAAAATAAGTACATCCTTGTTACTAAGCTCTTGGATATTTGTTACAGTGGCAACCAGATTGTCATCTAGCAGTACATTCATACGTTTTTGCTCATATATTTTCTTTCTTAGATTTTTTTTTATTGTCCATAATGAGTTACATTATGTAGTGGGCAAACAATGAGTTGTTATCCCCAGTTCCCCAATGCCCCTCTTCCCCATCCCCAATCAGCTGGATATCCTCCTCTGTGGGCCGTCTGGATCAGTCCTTGGGGCAGGGGATCATGGATAGCCTAGTATTCAGCCCGGGCTCATGTATTTTCTAAAATGCCTTCTAAAAGCTGTTTAGGTAGGAAGAGGATACAACTGTAAAGGGACAGCATGAGGGAGATTTATCTATTCTGTATCATGTATAAACAAGTGGTGATTACATGAATCTATTAAGATTCATAGAATTATACACTAACGGGTAAAATAACTTTTCTTGCACATTTTGGGTGACATCTTTTCAGTGTAGGCTTAAAAATTACAATTATATTATTTACCTGTTATAAATAATGGCACTTTAGCATCAAACTATTGTGTCATTATTTTAAATGTGTCCAGAAATTTAAATACTGCAGCAGTTCATTATTTACCATGAAATATGTTTGAATATGCTGGGTGTGGTGGTTCACCTTTCTAGTCCCAGATACCTGAGAGGCTAAAGGAGGAGGATGAGTTGACACTATGAGATTGAGACCAATCTGGACAACATAGTGAGACTCCATTTCTAAACAAAAATACTACCCTCTCCCTCATGGGAAGAAAACCTCTAACAAAACCCACATTCAGGCAGGATGACAACCTATAGTCTTGGCACTCAGGCTGAGAGAAGCAGGGCCATCACAATTTCCAGGAAGCTTGGGCAGCGTGGTAAGACCCTATTTCAGCAAACCAGAACAGTGAAACAAAACCAAACTCCGAACAAAAAGCATTTAAGAAACTACAAAAGAAAAGAGCCTTCTTTTCTAATAGCTGAAAGTGGTAAATCATGTGCATTTTCTTGGATTTGTATTTCTGTTCCACCAACCTTGTCAAATTTTAGCCTAATGTATTTTATCGACCACTTAATATCTTATGATTCTTTCTGCCTAATATAGGTATGTACATTGAAATAGAATTTTTTTTCATTTTCAAGCTTCTGTAAAGCATAGGAAGTGATAAGAGTGAAGAGACAGCCTATAGAATAGGGAAAAAAATCTTAACTCACTTTACATCTGACAAAGTATTACTATCAAGAATATATAAAGAACTAAAAAAAAAAAAAAGCTGAATACCACAGCTAGACATAGTAGTACTGCCCTATAATCCCAGCGATCAGGAGGCAGAAGCAGGAAGATTGCCACATGTTTGAGGCCAGCCTAGTCTACATAATGAGTTCTAGGCCAATCAGGGTTACAAAAGACACAACCCTAAGTACCCCCCAAAACTCAGTGAGGTAATGAAATTGACAGTTTTCAAAAGATGAAGTACAAATGGGCATTAAACACAGAAAAATGTTTAATATACTGAGCTATCAGAGAAATGCAAAATTAAAAATACATGGAGGTTCTATCTCATTCAAATCACAATGGTTATCATTAAGAAAACAATAGAGGATCATGAGGTTGGTTGGGTAAGTGGCTTTATGCCTTGAGGATGGGAATATAAATTGGTGCAGTCACTATGAAAATCATTATGGCATTTTCTCAAAATCTAAAAATAAACTACCGTGTGACCCAACTCTACCATTCGGAGGAATATATTCCCAGAGGACTTTTAAGTCAATATACCACAGAGATACTTGAATATCTATGTTTATTGCAATACTGTTCACAATAGCCACACTGTGAAATCAGCTTAGGTGTCCATCACCAGATAAAAGGATAAAAAAATGTAGGAGTTGGGGAGATGACTAAGTGAATAAAGAGCTTGCCACAAAAGTGTGAATTCAGATCTCCAGACCCCACAGTAGAAATATAGAAACCCTGGTGGGTTTCTGTAATCTCAGCAACTGATGGTGATTGGAGGCAGAGATAGAATTTCCTAGAAGCTTGCAGACCAGCCACCCTGTCTAACACCATGGTGAATAACAATGAGAATGAAAGACACTACTTCAAAACAAAGTGGAAGTTGAAGACTGGCAGCCATAAGTTGTTTTCTGACATCCATACATGCGCAATGGCACATGTGTCTGCATTCATGTTCATTAATACACACACCAAAAATAAATGAAAAGTACAATGAAAGAAAATGGGTGTACATCTACAATTAAATTTATTCAGCTGTAAAGAATTGGGGCTGGGAAGATGGCTCAGTGGTTAAAAGTGCTTCCTTGCAAAACGTGCTGGTGTAGGTTCAGTCCTCAAGCCACCTGCATAAAGCCAGACTCTCAAAAGTGTTGCAAGCATATGGTGTTTGTTTACAGTGGCAAAAGGCCCTGGCATGCCCATACATATACACATATGTGTGCAAATAAATAAAAACTTAAACAAGAATAAAATTATGCGGTCTGCAGGAAAATGGATGGAATTGTGTAACGGGGTGCTCTGGGGGTTAGAATTTAGATAACGCCCAGCAAAAATTCCAATGCACCCCAAAGATTAAGGAGTACCTGAGTTCTTGTCTACAAAGTTAAAGAATTAAAATCATAGACAACAAGATAGTAAGGTATAGTGGGAGACTTTATTATTTAAAGGAACATAGGGAGTTACAGAGTTTTCCAGCCACCAGTATGGGGAGAAAATGTGGAGAGTTTAACAGAACTTAAGTTGTTTAGCTAAATAAGTAGAAGAAAAGATAATAGAGAGCTCCCATCATAAAAAGGAAAGGTTCATGAGGGGAAAAGTCTGGAGCTAATGGCTGGGGTGGGGTAGGCCTTACCTTCCTAAGGCCAGGAGAGTCAGAGGTCCTTCTGCCTGCCATGTGGGTAAGAGAGTCCTTGGGAAAGTTCTCTCAGGTGAGTCAGAGAGACAGTTGATTGGTTCATACCTGACCAGTCAGTTTTAGCTTCTAGGTTGTAGCTCTAGTTAGACACCTCCCACTCAATGGGAGGAGTTGTCTCTGCAAATGCCTGACCCTTCACAATTAGAGATGATCATAATAAGCAAAATAGCTCAAACTCAGACAAATAATGCATGTTTTATCTTGTGGATACTAGATTTTATGTAGGCACATAAAATATAGATATATGTGTGTGTATATATATGACATGAAGGTAGAAATGAGATTGTCTGGGGAAAGACTAGAGAGAGAAGAGAAAGTCATGGAGGGTGAATACATTCAAAGTACATGATACATTTGAATAAAAATTACTATGAAAATACCAACTTAACTATATTATCAACTAACTATAACTATAATATATCCCAAAGTGGATATTTATAAATATTTTAATGATTAATACACTGAAAAATTATTGAAGTACATTTTGGAATTTCCTAGGGATTTTTTAGGCCATGTTTGTACTCTGTGTGGTGTGTATGTATAGTGTATGCACCTGTGCACACCTTGTACACACATGTACATAGGCCAGAGGAGAGCACTGAGTGTCCTTCACGATTGCTCTTTCGTGTTGTTTCTGTGGGATGGAATCTTCCGTTGAGCCTGCATCTGCTGGCGTTTTCCCCCAGTTATACTGGCTGACCAGCGAACCCAGCAGTCCTCTTGACTTTGCACCCCACAGGGCTGGGGTTATAGGTGTGGGTGGCAACACCTGGCTTTCTATGTGGGTGCTGGAGATGGAACTCAGGTTTTTCAAAGGAGCCTTCTCCCCAGCTCTTTATGTCTACACAGATCACTCACATGCATTCCATGCACAGAGGCTATGATGTGTGTAAGCAGTTGTTGCATGCTTCTAGTCTCAGGGAAACAGCTGACTGCTTAGATTACAAAGGATTCTAGATCTTTAGGAATGATCAGGGTTTATTTGTGAATCTCCCTAGGAATGTCAGCTCAGAGCCTATATTGAAGTCATTGTACCAGGTGCTAGCTACATGGACTTTGGGAATTCCATGAGGGAAAGAGGATTGGCACATTCCTTTCATCCCTCAGATACTTCATTGTTGTTTGCCTTAACTGCATAGGCAATGACACATTTCTGCTAAAATGCAAAGATCTGGAATGCTTAATGTCACACATTTTTTGTGTGTTTAGAAAGGCCATATTTTATCTAAACCTTTGTCACAAATATAAACAAAATATTTATAATAGTGTGGAAATTTAAAATTCAGATTAGGTTACAAATTCTTATATGTAGATTTTTACCAAAATTTGGTGTTCTAGCAGGGCATAGTAATGTATGCCTTAAAAAATTCCAGCACTTGGGAGGCTGAGGTAGGAGGATCACTGTGTTTGAGGCCAGCCTAGGGTTAGAAGTGAGACCCTGCCTTGAAAAAACAAAACAAAACAAAAATACATCACAGAACACCAATTTTTGTTTTGTTTTGTTTTTATATAACTGGCATGAAGATTGATTAATATTTAAATTTTTTCTCTATTTTAAAATTATAACTAAAATTGGCCTTTTTAATTTTTTTTTTTTTTTTGCTAAAAACATTTTTGTTTGTTTGAGAAAGAGAAATAGGCAGAGAGTATGGGCGCACCAGAGCCTCTTGCCACTGTAAACAAACTCCGGACACATGTTACTTTGTGCATCTGGCTTTAACATGGATACTGAGTTCGGGTCCCCAATGCTCATATAAAAATCAAGTTTGGCCACACAAGACTCTAATCTTAGTGCTGGGAAGGCAGAGGCAAGAGGATCCCTTAGACTTGCTGACCAACCAATCTGGTTGAATTAGCTCTAGATAAAATAGAAATCTTTTGTTTAAAAAAAAAAGGTGTGGGGCAGAATAACCCTGTTGTCCAATCCTGGGAGGCCATACACACAGCTGCCCCTCTGCTCCACCAAGTAAGGCTGTGTGGCCAGGGGAGGCTCTCTGTCTGAAATGGCCTGCCAGGCATACAAGGCGATGTACTACAGCACCCTGGAAGAGATTCAGAAACAGCAAGAGCACTTGTGTCATCTTCTACCATAAGGGGTATGATCTCACCAAGTTTCTGGTTTCCTGGGGGAAAGAAGTCCAAGGAGAACGAGCTAGGGGTGATGTTGCTGAGAACTTGAGGATGACAGGCACTCTTCTACCCAAGACAGAAGTCACTGGGGAGGTCCATCCAGAAGGCAGATCAAAGTTAGCCAAGCCTTTGGAAATGCTTATTATTACTACTGTTAGGTCAAATTTTAGTTGGCGGACCAACTGGGCAATCCCCACCTTGTCAGCTTTGGCTATAGCCCTGATGTATTGCCTCTATGTGGCAGGCAACTAAACACCTCTCTAAAGCCAAGAGAATAATACTCTGGACAAGGGAGAAAAGAAGCCAGTGTTAATCACTTCCACAGACAGAAAGTGTCATCTGAAAAAAAATAGTTGTAATTGTTTTTTGTAGGTTTTCCCTTTTGCTGTTAGAAACAAAAACAAAAAGGAACTCTTAATATCCTTACATTTTTTCAAGTATGCCTTTCTACTCATCTGATGCTTTGATGTATCTTCACTACATAATTACTTATTATAAGGATGACCTTTTAAAACTATATCTGGCTTTAAAAATTTTTTAAATAGCCAAGCGTTGTGGTGCACGCCTTTAGTCCCAACACTTGTGAGGCAGAGGTAGGAGGATCGCCATGAGTTCAAGGCCACCTGAGACTACATAGTGAATTCCAGGTCAGCTTGGGCTAGAGGGAGATCCTACCTTGAAAAACAACCAAAAATTGTTTTTAAATATAGGGTGGGCTGCAGAGATCATTCAGTGGTTAAGAGCACTTCCTGTGCAAGCATGAGGGTCTGAGGAACCTAAAAGACTGCTTGAGTTTGAGTCCCAGGACACACATGATAGTTGGGCATAGACTGTAACTCTGGTCTGGTAGGGGAGCAGAGACACAAGAATCCCCAGAGCTCAATGAAACATAAGAAGCCTTGGGGTAGTAAGAACTGGCTCAAATAAGAACAAGTGGAAGGGTGATAGAGTGAGGCACCTCAGGCAAGAACATGGAACACCTCAAGGACACATACAGATGCATACATGTTATACACAAGCAGAAAAAAATAGAGATAGCTACTTCAAAAGGCATCTGACATTGAACTCTGGCTTCCACATGTAGACACATGGGCGGGCACACCCACACACCCACCCACCCCACGTGTTTCTATACCTCAAAGAGAGGAGACTATATTTTTGGGTGGGTTCGTAAGTTCTGGCATGACACAAATTGAAAAAACTTTTCTCTGAGTCATATATCAATTATGGAAAAAATTGTTATCTGCTGCTTTCTAAGGTTGTCTGTTACAGCTATGTCAATATTTTATTCTATTTATTGCAAATTATTTCATGTACACATTCTCATTTTCTCTATGTACCAGGTTCTTGATCTGGCCAGTCCTTGGTTTCCTTAGCAGTAGCTACACTTTATTTTCATTTCTCTATGTACCAGGTTCTTTCCCATCCTGTCTCAGTGTTTTTATATTTGCTTCCTTCTCTCAGAGTATCCCGCCCCTCAAGATACTGGCCTAGTGCCACTTTTATTTAAACTGCACACTTTCTTGCTTCAACTATTGTTATAATAATCATAATAATGGTAGTTTTAATATTGTAGAATTCATAATCATTGTTAAAATTTCTCAGTTCGGGGGTTCAAATGATGACCCAGTGGTTTAAGGAACTTGGTTGCAAAACTTGCCTGCCTGGGTGCAATCCTCTAGCACTCATGAAAAGCCAACGCAAAGATGCTCTTACATCTGTGATCCCCACTGCCCAAGACAATGGGAAGTGGAGCCAGGAAATTCCAAAGATCACAGGCCAGCTAGTCTGATGTTCTCTACAGTCTGGCAGCAGGAGACCCTGACCAAAGAAAGTGGAGCACACATTGAAATCGCCCTCTAACCTCTACTCATCTGCCCTGGCAGTGCATCCATGCATAGTCATACATACAGAAATTAATTAATTTAAAAAGTTTCTGGGGTTTTTTTTGTGTTTTTGTTTTTGAGGTAGGGTCTCACTCTAGCCCAGGCTGACCTGGAATTCACTATGTAGTCTCAGGATGGCCTTGACCTCTGCCTCCCGAGTGCTGGGATTAAAAGTGTACGCTACCACGCCCGGCAAAAGTTCTCAGTTTCAATGAAGTAAATGTTGACAAATATATTCCAATAAACAGAAAGTCTTTAGAGACCGAAGTTATTATAATTTTTACTACAGTAAAGTATCTAACATAAAATTTACCATTTACCTATCTCTCATTGTGCAGTTCTGTAGTGTAATATGTATTCACAATGTTACACATCATTTGCAGACCTAGAAACCCTAGATATTTCATATAAATGGAATTGTAAATTATTTGCCTTTTGTATCTGGCTCATTTAGCATAATGATTTCAAAGCCCTTGTATATGTAATATATATCAAATTTGTCTCCATTTTAATGACTGAATAGGGTGTGTGTATATATTACATTTTGTTTATTCATTTATCTCCTCTTTTAGTTACAATATCAGAACAATTAAAATTATTACTCACTTAAATAGCTGATTTACTGATTAAATAGTAAGTCTAGACTGTACATATGGATAGAATATGTGCTATGGAGATTCTTCCCCAGAATTTTTTTTTATAATCCAGAGGAGAAATTCAACTTGGTGTTTGAAATTCTGAATCATTATTTAAGGTAATAGTCATTTAATTTTTGTTTTTTAAAGGTCAGTTTCATCAAAAGCCTTTTCTTTTAAAACTTAATCACATATATGAAATTCATTCTCTTACACTGTTGAAGTGTAGTTTGTTTTTACTTTATTGCAGGCTATTCCAGTCTTGCTTTCATGGATTTTTTACCCTGTTACTTCTAGTTGAGGTTTCACAGTTATATAGTCATAAGTAAGTTTTATATTACTTATCATCATCATCATCAATATTATTATTATTACTATTACTATTGCTGGGTTTTTGAGACAGGATATCATGTAATCCAAGTGGGCCTTGAATTTAATTTGTACTTAGTTGGCTTTGAACTCCTGGTCATCCTGCCTCGACCTCCCAATTATTTTTGTAGGCTATAGTACTAAAGCTATCCATGACTGATTTTACTATTTCTTTTTTCTTTTCTTTTTTTACTATTTTCTTTCTCATAAGGCACTCTCACTTTCCAGGTCTTAAATTATATGTAAGCTTTTCCTTGATAAAGTGACTTGCTTTCAGAAGTTTTAATACTCATAAGTTTTCAACATTTTGTCATGCTTGTATCAAGCTACATAGCCAAAATGTTAGTAACGGCAGTTATTTCCTGGCTGCTGCCTGTGCTTATGAGTCACATTGTAACTACTTCTTTGACTTTGGATTTGTGGTTTCTTAAGCCAACTTGAGTGATGTAGAAGATGAGTCTTACTAGGCGTTTCCTGTCTTTCAAGTGTGTTCAGTGTTTTATTGTAACCAGATTTTCTCCAAACTTTCCTCTACAGTCTCACCTCATCTCCATGGGAATGAAAACTTCTCTGCATGTACTGATCCATAGTTTTATCATTAAGCTATTCATTTTCTCCCTCCCTCCCTCTTCCCCTGTTCCCCTTTTCCCTCTCCCCTGAGCTTTTGAAGTAACTTCATTATGACTCAGTCTTCTGCTGGCTCCAAGGCATTTTCCTCTAGGTTATTCTCCGCCCTGTGGGTTGAGTGCTTATTCTTTCATTGGTTCTCTCTGGCCACTGAGTACATGAGTATATGAGTGCTTGTCAGAGAGTGGAATTTGAAGACTTCCTCTTTACATAGAACAGCTCGGCTTTTGTGCTTCTGGCCAGAGGGATGGTCCTGGGGACAATTCTGCTTCCAGCTCACAGTTATGGTAGAGGTAAGGGCACACTGCTCTACTGTCCCTGTGGTAAGGCCTCGGCATGGGCTCTACCCCACCTGCCAGGTATGGGTCAGACTTGTAGCTAGGAAAGTAAGCATGTATGGATGAGAGATATTTAAAAATTAATCTGTGACTGTTAGATACTATCAACATAATGTAATATAAAATGACATTAAGATATACATGTCTTAGTTGAAAAATTTATGTTTATTGAAACCTGTTGTATAATGTTTCCAACTTAACATAATTTTAAAAAGAGATAAGAATTATTAAAAATTACTAGCTTTGGAAGCTGGAGCAATAGCTCAGCAGTTAAGGCGCTTGCCTCCAGTGCCTAAGGACCTGGGTTCAATTTCCCTTTAAAAGCCAGATGTACAAAGTGGCACATGCATCTGGAGTTTGTTTGCAGTGACTAAAGGCCCTGGCATGCCCATATAATCTCTCTCTTTCTCTCTTTCTGTTTGCAAATAAATATATAAATAAATAAAATATTTAAAAAATTAGTAGCTTTGTAAAGAATATGCAATCAGAATTATAGTAAGATGAATTTTTAAATGCTTTTTTAGGAAATGACTACTTGATATATATAATTAAATTCATAACATGATTAAACATTCAATGAAAGGTGTTTTTAGTAAACTAAACATTAAATATTCAAATTACCTTTTAATTTCAGCTTCAGCTTTATCATTCTGAATTTTTACCTTGATCTAGCCAGGCTGACCTGGAATTCACTTTTGTCTAATGATAATGATTTATTTTGTACAAGCCTTTTCATCCCTTTTGCCTTATTTTTGTTGTATCATGATATCAGTACAAAAAATAACCAAATGACCTTTTTCTTGTCAAAGTATTTCTGCTGAGTTATTTACACAAATACATAAAGTTTAGAGTCCTTTGTTGTCTTAAATCCATCATCTACTATGTAGCAGTGCTTAGTTGAAATATTAACTTGCTAAGTTAACTTAGAATATAGTAGTCAACTTTACATTGTTACACAATAAACCGTTTCTGGCCTCCACACATGTTCAGTGAGGTGGCCACAGTACATCTGAATCATCCAAAGTTACCTGTCTGAACTGACTGTGGTGTAGGCAAGAGTCACTGGATAATACTGTGACATTTACTTGCTCTACCATGACTTTTGTTTCCGTTTGACTTTCCCTTTGTTCTTAGTTTATCCTCACTTATACTTAAATCTTTATGATTCTTCAATACATACATGTTCTTGAGCTAAGAAAAGATTTAGGATGTCTTTCCTTTGAAAACATTTTCCTTTTGTTTGATGCTGTTGGATAGGATGGTGTTTCAGTGGATATCCTGTGCAGACTAATTGGGCAGGAAATTGACTCTCAGTTCTATGTGAACAAAAGGGTGAGTGGGAAGAAAGAAGAAAGGAAGGAAGATCTTTTGACTCAGAGGAAAAGACCATAAAACCAGAGATGGGAAGAAGGGAAGTGAAAAAGATTGTTTTGTGAATTGTGGTTCTTTTTGTTCATGTGCCTCAGAAGTAACTTTTATTCTTTTTTAATTTCTTAATTTACTTCAGGAATATAGAGTTGACTGGCCTGTATGTCCTTTAAACATGCAGAAACATTTGTTCTCTGAGCTTCATTCTCTTGTCTTCTGGCAAATAATAGTTTTGAAGAGGCTGACCAGCCTATTGTAGTCCTCCTTTGGGCTTAAGAGTTGCTATCTAGAATAGATGATCCCCATTGTAGACACTTCTGTGCACATTGACAGCCAGAACAGATTGTTTGCCCATTCTGTTTTAAAGTCTGAAATCATGCCTGGCTCTGGAGTTTTGTTTTTATTTTGTTCTTTAATATCATTCTTTGTGCATTTGGCAGTCTACATGATTTTTCTGTTTAACAAACCTTTACTTTTATTTTCGGAAATAAGGTTTTGTTATGTAGCCCAGGCTGGTCTAGAACTTATGCTCCTTTAGTCTCAGCCTCTCTCTCTAAGGCTTACAGCCTGTGTCATCATGCCTGGCTCTAACATACCTTTTTTTCCCCCCGAGTCTTACATATAGGCACTTTTGTTAGGGAATGGGAAAGTGTTCACTATTTGCTGAACAAATCGGAAAAATTGCTATCCTCATAAAACTAGGGGGGGTTAGGTGCTATACATGAATATAATAAGTAAATGATATAACATATTTGGTGATAAGCTGTGGAGAAAAATCAAGAAAAGAGGGGATGTGGGAGTGTTACTAAGAATAGATGTACTTTAAAATAGGATCATCAAGAAAATGTTATCTTGGGAGGTAACATTTGAGTGAAATGTCACCAGGATGAGGATTTGGGGCAACAGGGAAAACCAGTGCAAAGATGTGGCAGGAGTGTGCTTGCCTGTGTTTAAACACTCACAGAGAGGCCAGTGGTCAAAAGGAGGCAAGCTAGCGGGAGAGCAGTAGAAAATGAACTGGGCAAATGAAATTGTGGAGGCCTTTTAGGCATTAAGGATTTGGCATCTGTTCTAAACTTGGAAGCTATTGAAGAGTTCTGCTTTAAAAGGTGGTGTGTTGAGAATAAACAGTCGGGAGCAAGTATAGACACATGGAAATCAGAAGCTTAGTAAAACAGTGTAGGTGGTAATGGAAAGGGTGAATGAGAAATGGATAGATTTCTGGTATATTTTTGAAGGCAGTGAGAATTTTGTAAGAGCAAGAAATGAGTCATAAGTGTTTACAACATTTTGGCTGTAGCACCATTACACTGAAATGGAGAACTCCGTAGAAGCAGATTTGAGGTGGACATATGAGCATTTGCCATACTATTCTATTTTTGTTTTGTATTTTTAAATACTATTTATTTGAGAAAGAGAAAAGGTAAGGGGGAAGGGAGGGGAGGGAGAGAGAGAGAGAGAGCGAGAGAGAGAGAGAGAAGAAGAGAGAGAATGAGAATAGGCACTCCAGGGCCTCTGCCATTGCACAGGAACTCCAGGTGCACATGTCACTTTGTGCATCTAGTTTTATGTGGGTACAGAGGCATCGAACTGAAGCCATCAGGTTTTGCAAACAAGCACCTATAACCACTGAGCAATCTCTCCAGCCCTTGTTTTGTTTTTTTGAGTCTGTATCTCTCTAACCCAGGTTGACCTGGAATTCACTGTAGCCCAGACTGGCCTTGACCTCACAATGATCCTCCAGCCAGAGAAGAAAGGAATATGATGAAACAAACTAAAACCATTAGAAGAATTACAGATACAGTGTGCAATAGAATAGGAATTTGTGTCTATATCATGCTGACAGGAAGCCAAGTTTTAAGTATTCTTACTGTATTTAAGATGAAATACATTTCATTTTTTTTCTACCATTTGTGTGAGTATATGTGTGTGTGTGAGAGAGTTGGATATTTATGCAGCTAACAGATAGTAAACACATGGAACCCTTGGCAGACAAGATCCAGTTCTTACCCATAAGGACATAAAGTATACATTATGAAGAAGTGGAGATAGATGGTACTGTCTCAGGCTTGTTTTCTTTCTTTCTTTAAAAAAATATTTATTTGCAAGGAGAATGAATGAATGCACATGGGCATGTCAGGGCCTCCAGCAAACTCCACAGATGCATGCCCCACCTTGTACATCTGGTTTATGTGGGTACTGAGGAATTGAACCTGGGGTCGTTAGGCTTTGCAGGCAAGCACCTTAGCCACTGAGCCATCTCTCCAGCCCTGCAATAGGATTTCTAAGGCTCCTTGGTCAGCTGAAAAATGGGAAGTTCCAGGTTCAGTAAGAGACTCTGTCTCAAAGAAATAAGGCGGAAAAGCAATGAAGAACACCTAGTATCTTTCTTTGGCCTCCACAGGTACATGCACTTCCTGCACATAACTAGCAAAGATGCACACACACACGCATGCATGCAGGCACACACACATGGCAAGAGAATCCATTCCAGATGTCATAGGCTATGTGAATGAAGGCCAAAAGGTGGGAAGCAGCATGGTGTCAAAGTCTGTTTAAGGTGTGGGGAGAGGTGGAGCTAGAAATAGGGCTCCACATACTCATGAAAGCTCTTGAAGGCAATGTTATGGAGACTCCAGCTTAATGGGGACCTATTGAAGAGGCTTAAAAAGAGTGATGTCACATTTTGTCTTGACTAGATCACTTTGCCAGCTGTGTGGAGGACGGATCTGAGGGAGACAAGACTGGAGGCAATAGTCCAGGTGAGAGCTATTTGGCATCTAATCAAGCACTGGAGCTGAGATGGAATAGAGAGAATAAACTGTAAATGAAACCGCAGATTTGTGGGGTCCCCTCAAGCGTAGCTAAAATAATTTCAAACTGAAAACAATTAGCAGAGTGAGAGAAACAAATAGAAAAATTATAACATAGATAATTGGATCTTTTACCTTGGCAGATAGCCAATTATAACACTCCCTGAGATCAAGAAAATCACCAATGGAAGAACAGTGAATTTTTTGTATAACCTAACTGGGCTGTGGGTGATCGTTAACACATTATGAGATTCACCTTTCTGTGTTTTTTGGATAGACGCAGGAACTATGAAGCCTTGAGGACAAAACAGGGCTTACAAGGCTGCATATGATGCATTGATGGTGGTATTTTCTAGAATCTTTGATTAAATTATTAAGAGTGTACAAAAATCTATTGCCATGAAAAGAAATTCAAATTAAAAAATAAGTCATTAAGACAAACAGCTGCAAGCTGCATAAAAATGCATTTTGGAATGTCAAGAATATTTTGTATTAAAACAAAACATGTTTCTTTCCTCCCTCTCTTCCCCTCCTCCCTTCCTTCACAGGAATGGTATCTGTAGGCTGGGCTGGCTTCAGTCATCCTGCCTCAGTCCTGAGTGCTGGGCTTTCTGGTGTGAGCCACTAAGTGATTCAAAGCATAGTTCTTTTGTTTAATATGTAACTTTTAAGATTCTTTTTGCTAGAAACACTATTTCTGTATTTGTAAATAAATATAACCATTCCTAATTTAAAATCATTGCCAGAGTTATCAGATATCAGCGTATACTCTTGTAATCCCAGAATTTGGGAGATGGAGGCAAGAAGACCAAATGTTCTAGGTCCTCTTTGGTGTACATAGCAAGTTTGAGACCAGACTGAGCTACGTGAGACTCAGGCTCTAAAACAAAAAAGACATCATTACTGTAGCAAAATTCCCTAGTTTTTTGTTTGTTTTCATGAGGTAGGGTCTTACTCTAGCCCTTGCTGGCCTGGAACTCACAGTGATCCTCTACCACACCTGGCCCCCCCTACATCTTTTATAAGGCTAATAACCATTTCTTTTTAAAATTTCTATTTATTTTGAGAAAACTGCCTTTGCTGTTTATTTAGGTCTGATTTGGGTTGAATGGTCTTTGCTCTGACTACTTTGTTAACCTTTCATCAAGTCAAACTCAGGAAACCCAGTACCTATTTCATTCATTCTTTCTTTTTTTTTTTTTAATGTGGTCTTGGAGACCAGCATTGGCTTTGAACTCACTGTGTAGCAGAGAATGACCTTGAACTCCTGATCCTCTTGCTTTGACCTCCCAAGGCTGGGCCCATGTGCTCCTTCTTCATAGCTCAATGAAGTAGATGGTTACGTGCCACTTTGGAGTTCTCAGTATTGGCCAGCAGTTGGAATATTGCAGGTGTGCTGAATTCAAAGGAATCGTAAGCTACTGAACTCACCATGGGTTCTCTTTTCCTTTTTGTGTCTTTCAGAAATTTTGCACCGCCCCTATGGTTGTGATGTGGAATCCCAGGCACTGAATGAAGCCATCAGATGGAGCTCCAAGGAGAACTTGCTTGGTGCCACTGAGAGTGACCCGAATCTCTTTGTTGCACTTTATGACTTCGTAGCAAGTGGTGATAACACACTCAGTATCACTAAAGGTGAGACTTCTATGTAGTATCCTCTCACTTTTTCCATTTTTACTTGTGCTAAGAAAAGAAAATGCCTTTCTGGTTTCTGCCATTAAAATCAGCTGAGTGGTTTGGGCCCAGGTACTTTTTTCTACTTCGGATTTCCAAATATAAAGCATTTGCCATTGATGCAGCATGGCACTGGCATAGAAACAAACACATTGACCAAAAGAACAGGCTACATGGCCCAGAAAAAAAGCAACACACAGTTAATTAATTTCCAACAAAAGTACCAAAAACATACACTGGGAAAAAGGACAGTTGCTTCAATAAATGGTGTTGGAAAAGCTAGACACATTAAAGAAGAATGAAATTGGATACTTGTCTCATTCCACATACACAAAATAATTCAATAGGATTAAGGACTTCAGTATAAAACTTGAACTCTAAAACTATTAACATATAAGGGGACATTCCATGACCTGGGCCAGGCAATGATTTTTTTGGATATAACTACAAAGGCAGAGGCAACAAAACCAGAAATTGACAGGAGATGGCATCAAAGAACTTATGTTTTTTAAAGTTTATTGTAAGTCGATTATAAAATGTAAAATAGTAATCCTTGTGTTAGGCCCAGTGAGGCCGTTAGAATAGACAGATTGAGTAGCAGTGAGGCTAATCTGAAGGCAGACACACATCAGATTGGGGCCCTGCCATGTATGTGAGAGCTGGGTCCAGGTTCTCTGATTCATTCTCTGTTTAACCTGCTTCTAGGATGCTTAGACTTATTAAGAAAAAAAGAGTTAAAGCAACTTAGAAAAAAGTCCATATTCTCAGAATACTGTACTGTGTGAAATACGCTAGCACACATCTATTTAAATTGAACTGTGAGACTGGGAAGATGGCTCGGCAATTAAAGACACCTGCTTTAAAAGACCCAGGTTTGATTCCCCAGTAGCCACATAAAGCCATGTGCACAAAGTCATGCATATATCTGGAGTGTCCATTTTCTCTCTGTCTCTCTTTTTGTCTTTCTCTCTCTCTCAAATAAAAAATTAAAAGAAATTGGACTGAGATAGAGAAGCCATGATGCCCGACCCAAGCGCTGCTCAGAAGTGTGAGGCCTGACTGCCTGTCTGAGAACTGTTACCAGTCCACAGTGAGATTAAAACATTGCCCCCACAGGATAGGCCATTGAGACAGGAACCAAAGATTTTCGACACAAGGACCTCTAAGCTCGCAACATTAAAGCAGCCTTATTACTCACCCACCACAACTCAGGGAACTGAGCGGAAGAGGGGGCGGAAAGATTGTGAGAGCCGTGGTGGGGGAGACTGTCCGGAGGCATGGCACCCATCAGTAACAACACACTTGGGCCAGGAAGACCGGGATGAGTACTAAGATATACAG
>PVHP010014959.1:0-38179 GCA_004024765.1 Zapus hudsonius
CTCTCTCCTCTCTCTCTCTCTCTCTCTCCTTGAACAATGAATAAATAAAATAAAATTTTTATTTATTTCTTTTTTCTTTAACTTTTTGTTGATAGCTTCCATAATTATAGACCATACACCATTATTATTGCCTAACCTTCCCCCTTCTCTGTGTGTGTGTGTCTCTCTCTGCTTGAAAATTAATAAATATTTTTAAAAGAACATATACTCTACCAAGTTTGAAAATTTGAGAGAAATGGATGATTTCCTTGATGTATATGACCTACTAAAATTAAATCAAGATGAGATAAACCATTTAACAAGCACAGAAATGCAAGCAGTTATAAAAAAAATCTTCCTACTAAAAAAAGTGTAGGCCCAGATAGATTTACTACTGAATTCTAACAGACATTCACTGAAGAACTAACACCTATGTCTCTCAAACTTTTCTGCAAAATAGAGGAGGAAGGAATACTGCCAAACTACTTTTATGAAGCCAGTGTAACCCTGATACCAAGACCAAAGACAGAACAAAAAAAAAAGAAAGAAAGAAAGAAAATTACAGACCAATCTTGCTCAGGAACATAGATACAAAAATTCTCATCAAAATACTAGCAAACAGAATACAAGTTTTCATCAAAAAGATCATTCACTCTGACCAGGTAGGTATCCAGACGTGCAAGGATGGTTCACATATGCAAATCAATAAATGTAATACACTATATAAATGGACTGAAGGACAAAACTCAAATGATCATCTCAATAGATACAGAAGAGGCATTTGACAAAATCCAACATCCCTTCATAGTAAAAGTCGTAGAGAAAGTGGGAATAGAAGGAACATATCTTAACATAATAAAGGCTACTTATGACAAACTTATAGTCAACATCAAACTAATTGGAAAAAAATTTGAAGCATTTCTACTAAAGTCAGGAACAAGACAAGGGTGTCCACTGTCCCCACTTTAATAAAGTACTTGAACTCTTAGCTATAGCAATAAGGCAAGAGACACAAATCAGAGGAGTACAAATCAGAAAAGAAGAGATCAAATAATCATTATCTGCAGGTGATATGAGTCTATACATAAGGGATCCTAAAGACTTTATCAGAAAATGGATAAAGCTGATAAATACTCTTAACAATGTAGCAGGATACAAAATCAGTACACAGAAATCAGAGCCTTCTGATATACTAACAACAAACAGGCTGAGGATGAAATCAAAGAAACACTCCTATTCACAAATTCCTTGAAAAAAAAAAAAGGAACCTTGATATAAACCTAGCCAAGGAAGTAAAGGATCACTACAATGAAAACACTCAAGAGAGAAATTGCAGAAGACACTAGGAAATGGAAAGACATCCTATGTTCTTGGATTGGAAGAATCAATATTGTGAAAATGTCAATCTTAACAAAAGCAATCTACAAAATTAATGCCATCCCCATCAAAATTCCAATGGCATTCTTCACCAAAATAGAAAAAATCCTAAAATTTATTTGGATCACAAAAAAAACCCTCAAATACCAAACATCACCATACCTGATTTTAAGATATATTACAGAGCCATAGTAACAAAAACAGCATGGTAGTG
Organism: Zapus hudsonius; assembly: GCA_004024765.1. NCBI lineage: Eukaryota > Metazoa > Chordata > Mammalia > Rodentia > Dipodidae > Zapus > Zapus hudsonius. Next base: position 1,571 of record PVHP010014959.1, read on the forward strand.
GCACAAAAACAGACATGTTGATCAATGGAACAGAATAGAGGACCCTGATGCAAACCCTGACAGTTACAGCAAACTGATTTTTTTTACAAAAACGACAAAAATATTCACTGGAGAAAAGACTGCCTCTTTAACAAATGTTTCTGGGAAAACTGATTCTCTATATGTAGAAGGATTACAATAGATCCTTATCTCTCTCCATGAACAAGAATCAAGTCCAAATGGATCAAAGACCTTAATATCAGACCTGAAACTCTGAAATTGCTAGAGGAAAAAGTAGGGAAACACTTCAACATGTTGGTCTAGGCAAGGACCTCTGAACATAACCCCAATTGCTCAGGAAGTAAAATCACTGATAAACAACTGGGACATCACAAAATTAAAAAGCTTTTATACAGCAAAAGACACTGTGAACAAAGCAAAGAGGCAACCTACCCAAAGGGAGAAAATCTTTGCCAGATATATATCTGACAGAAAATTAATATCCAGGATCTGCAAATATCTCAAAAAACTAAATAATAAGAAATAAGCCTCTCTCACTCTCTGTATTTCTCTGCTTGAAAATGAATATATAAAATATTTTTTTAAAAGCCACTAAGTTTAAGGGCTGGAGAGATGGCTCAGTGGTTGAGGCACTTGCCTCTGGTGCCTAGGGCCCCGGGTTCAATTCCCCAGTACCCACAAATGTCCTCTCTCTCTCTCTCTCTCTCTCTCTCTCTCTCTCTCTCTCTCTCTCTCTCTCTCTCTCTCTCCTTGAAAATGAATAAATAAAATATTTTTTTAAAAAAATCAAGCAACCCAATCAAAACGGGCTATGGAACTAAACAGAGAGTTCTCAAAAGAAGAAATACAAATGAGCTATTAACACGTTCTACCTCCTTAGCAATCAGGGAAATGCAAATTAAAACTACTCTGAGATTCCATCTCACTCCTGTCAGAATGGCTACCATCAAGAAAACAAATGACAATGCTGGCGAGGATGTGGAAAAACAGGAATCCTTCTACACTGCTGGTGGGAATGTAAACTGGTACAGCCACTGTGGAAAGCAGTGTGAAGGATCCTGAGACAGCTGAAAATAGATTTACCATGTGACCCAGCTATACCACTCCTTGGCATATATCCTAATGACTCTAGTCACTACCCTAGACATACTTGCTCATCCATGTTTATTGCGGCTCTATTTACAATAGCTAGGAAATGGAACCAGCCTAGATGTCCCTCAACTGATAAATGGATTATGAAGATGTGTTTCAAATGAAATTATGAAATTTGCAGGGAAATGGATGGATCTGGAAAGGATCATACTAAGTGATGTAACTCAGGCTCAGAAAGCCAAATGCAGCATGTTCTCCCTCATATAATGCCACACCCAGTAGCCATAGATTGTTACTAGAAAAACTTCAGTGCCAGAAATGGGATACCTTCCAGTGAGTTGTTGGCCAGGGAGGTTCCCCAAAACATTACAGGCATTGTCAAGGCTCTTGGTTTCCTACCAGAATGAGATGGGAAGACCCTATTGCTGAAGACCACATATGCTTGGGCTGCAGATCACTGAGAAATCAAGCTGGAGCTGAGTGGGAAACCTCCTCCCTATTAACCAGCTAACTGAAAGCTACTAAAATCTATGGCTGCCTGCAGCCTAGGGGAGAAAGAAGTCATCAGCGGTGGTAAACAGCAGTGGACCTTGCAAGACTTAAGACTAGCCAGCCAGGCCAAATGTGCCAACTGGGGCAACAGTGGCATGTCTATTGTGGGGGAAACCAATTGCTCTCTAATTGGAATAGTGGCTCCCTCCACAGGAGGGAAAACATGCCTGGTCCTGAAGACCTAGTAAAAAGCCCATGGTGGGAAAGCCCTAGGGGAGTAATGCCTGCTGTTGTCTGCCTAAATGCATGTATTATGCCCCCCAAACTGCCTTAGAAGCACTTTTTTAAAAATGAGCATGCTCATATAATAATTCTACTCTCACTCTTGTCTAGAGAAGCTTCTCTTTTTCAGATGGTGGTGACCACTGGGATAACTCAAAAGACACCATAGTGCTGAGAAGAAATGACAGTGGAGTGTCCAGCACTGGGACATCTCTATCACACTTCCCGAGGCTCAGGGTCTATTGCAGAAGAGGTGATGGCAAGTTTGTAAAATTGAACCAGGTGTGGTGGCACATGCCTTTAATCCTAGCACTCGGGAGGCAGAGGTAGGAGGATCACCATGAGTTCAAGGCCACACTGAGACTACATAGTGAATTCGAGGTCAGCCTAAGCTAGAGTAAGACCCTACCTCGAAAAACCAAAAAAAAAAAAAATATATATATATATATATATTGATATATATATATATATATATATATATATGATCAAAAGGAAGGGTAGGACTGCTTACAATGCAATCTTCCAGATACAAAATGGCCTTGATATTCATGACTTCATAGTGCCTGATAATACCTACACATAATGGGAGGAAACAATGCTGTCACCAAAACAAAACATAGACTAATTTAGAGGGGGAAGCAATATGAGAGAGGGAATCATAATAGTTTGTGGTCAGCCGGGCATGGTGGCACACGCCTTTAATCCCAGCACTCAGGAGGCAGAGGTAGGAGGATCACCATGAGTTCAAGGCCACCCTGAGACTACATAGTGAATTCCAGGTCAGCCTGGGCTAGAGTGAGACCCTACCTCAAAAAACCAAAATAATAATAATAATAATAATAATAATAATAATAATAATAGTTTGTGGTCTATAATTATGGATGCTATACATAAAAAGTTTAAAAATTCATACATAGTCCAAAAATAGTTTAAAAAATAGAAGGCAACATTATAGTAGATATTGATTAGAATATTGGTTACATGGGAGACACATTCAAACTCACTAGAATATATTTATATGAGGTGGTTTGAATATAAAATATTCCCCATTGATACATGTGTTTGAATACTTAATTCCCATCTGACAGCTGTTTGGGAAGATTGTGGAGCCTTTAGAGGATAGAGCCTTGCTGGTGGAAGTGTTCCACTGGGGGAAAACCTTGAAGTGTTATAGCCATGTCCTGGTGGCTCACTCTCTACTTCCTCTCCACTAATATGAAAATGTAACACAGGTTTCCTGCTCAGGCCTGCCATGCCTTTCCTGTCATAATGAACACTTGCCCTCTGAAATTGTGAGATGAAAGTTACCATTTCCTTCCCTAAGTGGGGAGGAGGGGAAGAATGCTCCAGAGCCCAATTTCATTCTTTTATTTTCATGAGTCAAGATCTCACTCGAGACCAGGCTAACCTAGAACTCACTCTGTAGTCAAGGTTGAACTCAAACTCATGGAGATCAACCTACCTCAGCATCCCAAGTATTGGGACTAAAGCAATGCACCACCACACTTAGCTTCTTTCTCTTTAGTAAGCTTTACTGAGGTACATTTTACATATAATGACCTGAACTATACAATTTGATGTGTTTTTATTCCCATGATGTCACTGCCATAATTAAGATTGTGTCACTTCATGATTTCTTCCAGGGCTTACCACCTGACTCCTTTCTCCAAGTAGCCATGAGTCAGCTTGGTGTCACAATGCTCTGTGCAATTTCTTATAAATTGAATCATATAATCATTTATTGCCTGACTTCTTTCCCTCTGCAAAGGTATTTTGAGAGTTCATTAATGCGACTGCATGCATTAGTAGTTCATTCTTATGACTAAATGGAGTTTAATTGTATTTACATGTTAAATGAGTTTCTATGCTAGCCTCTTGATACATATTTGACCTGTGTCTAGTTTGGGTTATAACACATAAAGTTGCTATGATGATTTGTGCATGAGTTTGTATGGATATGCACTTTCAGTTCTAGAGGAAATAGCAAATAGTAGTGTTGGCTCAAATGGTAAGTATAGATTGAACACTTCAAGAAACTGCCAGCTTTCCTAAGTGGTAGCTCCAATTGACATTCTTGTCAGCAACCTATGCAATGTTCCATTGCTCTATATTCTCACAGACACATGTCATGATCACTTGTGTTCTAGTGTTTCAGACACTGACGTAGGTGTCTCTGTGAAGCAACAGTATCCCAGTTTAGTTGTAATTCCTCTAATGACTACGACATTGAGCATCTTTTCACATACCTATCTGCCATCTACATATTGCCTTAATGAAATACCTACACTACCCAAGGTCGCACGAGTGTGAAGCAACTGCTCTACCACTGACCTTCACTCTTAGCCCTCATTTTTAAATTATTTTCATATTATTGAGTTTTTAAAGTTCATATATAATCTAGTTACAACTCTTTTGTTGGTTATGTGGTCTTTAAATATTTTCTGTCTATATCTTATCTTTTCATTCTTTTAACAGTATCTTTCACAATGTAAAACTTCCTTGTGATGAAGTTCCTCACATGAAATATGAAAGGAGATGGGGGAAATACTAGGGGTGCAAAGGTTTAAGTGGGTATTGAGAAAGGGAATGAAGGAAAAGAGAGGATTAGGGAAGATTTAACCAAAACTAAGGATGTATTTTTAAAAAATAGCCAGGTGTGATGTGGCATGCCTTTAGTCCCAGCACTCAAGAGACAGAGGTAGGAGGACCGCCATGAGTTTGAGGCCACCCTGAGACTACATAGTGAATTCCAGGTCAGCCTGGGCTAGAGTGAGACCCTACCTCAGAAAAAAAACGAAAAGAAAAGGCCCATGACTTGGGGGCTGGAGTGATGGCTCAGCAGTTAAAGCACTTGCCTTCAAAGCCTAATGATCCAGGTTTGATTCCCCAGTACCCACATAAAGTCAAATGCACAAAGTGGCACATGCATCTGGAATTCATTTGCAATGGCTGGAGGCCCTGGCATTCTCTCTCTCTCTCCTCTCTCTCTCTTTCTCTCTCTCTCTCTCTCTCTCTCTCTCTCTCTTGCTCTCGCTCTCTCCCTCTCGCTCTCGCTCTCGCCTCTCTCTCCTTGCCAGTAAATAAATTAAAATATTTTAAAAAGAAAGAAAAGCTGGGAGTGGTGGCACATGCCTTTAAAAAAAAAAAAAGTAGGAACAGGGCTTTAAAGATGGCTCACTGGTTTAAGGCATTTGCCTACAAAGCCTAGGACCCTGGTTTGAATCCCCAGTGCCCAAGCAAAGCCAGATGCACAAGGTGGTGCATGCATCTGGAGTTCGTTTGCAGTGTTTGCAGTGGCTGGAGGCCCTGACACACCCATTCTTTCTCTCTCTCTCCTGTCTCTACTTGCAAATAAATGCATGTATAAATAAATAAGTACAAATGGTTAATAAATATATGGAAAAGAATCAGCCTTCCTATGTCTCATGCACATGTTGTAATGGATTAATTAACTATCTTGTCTCCACTACTTACTACAAAAGTCCGTAAAAGGTTCTCTTCTTCCTGCCTATACCAAAACCAAACAGGTTGAAATAAGATGGAGATCACTTCATTATTTTATAATTGCCAGAATGACTTCCTTTGAATGACATGTGCAAAACAAAACAAATTTACAAGCTGTTTATTGTTACTACAACTATCAATAACTCAATAATGATCTTTCTATTTTTAAATGAACACCTTCTGGACTGGATAGATGACTCAGCAGTTAAAGGCACTTGTTTACGAAGCCTGAGTCCCCAGGGCCCATGTAAAGGCAGATGCACGAGATGGTGGTACAAGTGCCTAAAGCTTTTTTATAGCATCAGAAGGCCCTGGCACTCCAATTCTCTCTTCTCTCTCACACTCTCTCAAATAATAAGTAATAAATAATTTAAAAATAAGATCAAAAGTCAAATAAGTAATTTAAAAATAAAATGAACTTCTAAGAGGGAGCTTTGTGATAGACATAATTAAATTAATTTCCTCCTAATAATTTTTTTACATAACCAATTTGGTAATTTAATTTTTATATCCAGCAGAGGGTGCTAGAGTAGCATCAATATGCTATTCAAAAAAATACTGTAATACAAGGGAATTTAGTACAATAGTCATGTTACGCCACTGACATTTAATCCTAATATAATCACACTAGCAATGTCAGAAAGCATAACAATTCAGACTGAAGGACAAATCAGTAGAACTTCATATACTATTTACAGGTTAGTTATCTATATCTAGCTATATAGTACTTACTATGTATTCTATTATACTATGTTCCCTATCACTGGGAACAATAAACTTGTTTGTATCTTGTAAGATCGTATAGGTATCTTGTAAGATTATGTAATTCTTGTATAGTACATATGTGGTATTTATAAGATGGTTCATATTTCACATTTGTTATGTGGTATTTATTAGATGGCCTTTCCTACCAGAAGAGATTTTTTTCGTTTGTTTTGTTTTTTTGAGGTAGGGTCTTGCTCTAGCCCAGGCTGACCTGGAATTCACTATGTAGTCTCAGGGTGGCCTTGAACTCACGGCAATCCTCCTATCTCTGCCTGCCAAGTGCTGAGATGAAAGACATGCACCACCACACCCAGCTTGCCAAGAGAGTCTTAGTTTATGGGTTAATCTAGCTCCTTTTTGTCTGATTTGTATCTTATTAAATCATTAAACCCAATTAGGTACCCTGTTGTGGGACTTTGCTAAAAGGGCACAGAGGATATAGGGTTAAGAGAAGTTGAGGTAGGCTGAAGCCCTGGGTGGTCTCTGCACTGAGATTCCCACCCTCTACCCTTAACCCTAAACCTCCAAGGCTCCCTAAGCAAGCCACAGTGAATCCTGTGTTCTCACCCCAGCAGGGCTGACAATAGGTGACAGCTCCAGGTGACAAATGTCTCTGCAACTATCACCATCCAATCCATGTCTAGAATCACATACTTCCCGCCACTCAACTTATGCAAATTAGGTATTCACAGGTTACCTACCCCTACCTATCCACTGGCGAGGTGCCCACTTACCACCCTGCCAGAACCAATCCCCTTGCTCTCCCCTTGTCCCTAATTCTCCTGGCTTCTCCTTTCTATAAATATGACCCTTCCACATACAATAAATGATACATCTGCCCCTCCCACCCACTGCAGCTGTGTCCGAAGAGTTTTTCTCTGGTATCTCGCAGGCTTGCATCCTGCCCGCCTGCCCAGCTCCGAGGATAAACAGGGAACAGCCCTACTTCCTTCCCTGCTCTGCTGCAGACAGAACACAGCGTCTGCCGCTACCTGCAGCTGTCTGCCACCTGCCCCTCCTCCGCTGCGACCAGCGACCACAGAGGGGAATAAACGACACCCTGTGGCACTTAAGAAGAGAGGTGGGGAGGACAATCAAGAGGCTATGTAGAGAATTTAAAAAATTAGTCAAGCCAAGCATGGTGGCACACGCCTTTAGTCCCAGCATTCAGGAGGCAGACGTAGAAAGATCACTGTGAGTTCAAGGCCACCCTGAGACTACATAGTAAATTCCAGGTCAGCCTGGGCTAGAGCAAGACCCTACCTTAAAAATCCAAAAAGAAAAAGAAATTAGTCAAGCAGAAAAAGCTTTTATGTTATAAAATTCAGCCCACTAAAATAAGCATTAAGAAATATAGGAGAGGACTCTGATATATTGTCACATGTACAGAGGTTGTCAATAAAAAGGTTTTAAGGGCTGGAGTTGGCTCAGCAGTTAAGGTGCTTGCCTTCAAAAACTAACGACTTGAGTTTTTTGTTGTTGTTGTTGTTGTTGTTTTTGGTTTTTTTGTTTTTGTTTGTTTGTTTGTTTGGTTGGTTGGTTGGTTGGTTGGTTGGTTTTTCGAGGTAGGGTCTCACTCTAGCCCAGGCTGACCTGGTCATGGAGATCCTCCTACCTCTGCCTCCCGAGTGCTGGGATTAAAGGCATGCGCCACCATGCCCGGCCACGACTTGAGTTTGATTCCCCAGTGCCCAGGTAAAGCCAGATGCACAAAATGGCACATGCATCTGGAGTTCATTTACAGAGGCTGGAGGCCCTAGCATGCCCTTTCTCTCTCTCTCTTTCTCTTTCTCTCTCTCTCTTCCTCTCTCTCTCTCTCTCTCTCTCTCTCTCTCTCTCTCTCTCTCTCTCTCTCTCTCCCTCTCTCCCTCTCTCCCTCCCTCCCTCCTAGGGGAAATATCACATAAGGATTTATTACTTGGAAATTACTCCCTAGTGTTACTTACAGCACTGTTTCCTAAACATTTACACAAAGTTTACCCCAGAATGTCTAACAACTTATATAAAAGGAAATTGGTTATTTACTTAATAATTTTCCAGATTTTGCCATCTGATAATGCCTTATTGGACAATTTCACTCATAAACAACATGGTACCAAAAAAATCCATCTTTAAAAACATAATTCTGAGGAGGTGATCTAACCCCAAGACAAATGGCTCTGGCCTGTAACTCCTGGTCCCAGTCATTGGTCACTTCCCACACTGAGCTGTTGTTGATCGAAGAGAACTATAAGGTCCCCAAAATAAGACAGGTTTATGTCAAAGCTCTTGAATACCCACCCCAGCAAAAGGCAAGACCCTATTGCTGAAGATACCACAGATTGTCATCATACAACACCGAGAGACCCTGCTTAATCAAGGATGGTATCCAGCCTCCAGATGGTAGAATGTGTAGTACTGAAAAGCATTACACAAGCTGCCAGAGAAATTTTTTTTTTTTATTTTTGGTTTTTCGAGGTAGGGTCTCACTCTAGTCCAGGCTGACCTGGAATTCACTATGTAGTCTCAGGGTGGCCTTGAACTCACGTCGATCCTCCTACCTCAGCCTCCCGAGTGCTGGGATTAAAGGCGTGTGCCACCACGCCCAGCCCTGCCAGGGAAATTGATCAAAGCTATTCCGAGAGAGCAGAGGTCATCAATGTATAGCACTGAATGATGCCATGAAGAATGATGAAGACTGGTAGAGACCAGTAAACACCAAGTGCTCACCCATGCAATACTGGAATTAAACCTAGGTGGGTAATCAATAGGCCTATTAATTGGCTAAGAGATTCACTCAGAGGCAGGTAACCCTTAACTGGAACTGGGATCCATGGCAATCCCATATGAAAACCAAGAACCTGGGCTCCAAGGGGAAACCCCCACTAATCAGAGATCTACAGAGAGGCTACACCCATTAGAACCTCAACAGATTTACAAAGTTTGTCTCATTTAACCTATACTGATCTCACTCTCCATTGGATATTTTACTTGTATGTTTCAGAAGGCAGTGAGAACAGTGGACAACCCAATCCCACCAACAGGAGATGTTGCCTGTCACCCAGGCAGGAGATGAACCACATCTAACTTATGATATAGAGTCCAAACGAAACCTTTGAGAAAGTGGTGAGAAGAACAAGAGACCTACCTCCACAGCAAGTCAAATAACCTGTGAAAGGATAATAGACACAGACACTGAGGATACCCAACACAATCCAAAGCAGAAATCCAGAGACAAGAACTCCACAATAAAGCAGTCCTAAAACTCACCCACCATGACTCAGGGATTTTAGCGGAAGAGGGGGTGGAAAGATTGTGAGAGACATGGTGGGGGAGAGAAAGGGGAAAAAAAATCTGGCTACCTTTGGTACAATTCATAACCCCCTATCCCATGGACTGGTCCAGCAAACCCATGTAGGAAGGCCCCCAGCGGGGTGGGAGTAGGGAGGAGGGAAATGGGGATACCATCTAAGACTTGCTCATGTAATGTATTTACAATATTTATTTACAATATTTACAATAAATATGGAAAAATTGTAAAGAAAATAAAAAGATGATTCTTGGGCTGGGGAAATGGCAAAGTGGTTACAGTGTGGTTACAAAGTGGTTGCTTGTAAAGCCTACTGGCCCAGGTTCAAATCCCCAGTACCCATGTAAAGTCAGATGCACAAAGTGGTGCATGTATTTGGAGTGCATTTGCAGTGATAAGAGGCCCTGGTGTATCTATTCTCATTCTCTCTCTCCCTCTCCCTCTCCCCCTCTCTCTCTCCCTTCTTTCCCTCTCCTTCTCTCTCCTTTGTCTGTATCTCTCTGCTTGCAAATAAATAAAATATTTTTAAAAGATGATTCTAAGGGACTAAATCATTATAAACTAATTCTATAATGCTACTGTCACACTAAGTACATTTTATTTTGCTACCTTTTAAAGATGTTAACATTTAACTATAATACTATTCCTCACTTGCATAGAAGGGGAAAATAGTCACAGTATCTCAAGCCTTTAAAGTAAAGGTCCCAAATTACTTTTACTACCTTTTTCACTAGAGTAAAGCACATATTTTGATATAAAAACTACCTTCTTCCCTTTTCTTATGACTGTAATATCGCATATGACTGACAGAAACAATTCAGAATTTATTTAGACTGCTCTCTCTCCACTGTGATCTTCAAGAGACTCTTCAGTTATCTCAGAATGAGGTTTGCATCTTCTTTTGTCTTATTGAGTTAAGACTTATTTCCCATGATAATAAATAAAGAGGCTTAGAAAAGCCACAGATATTTCTTTTTCCAGTTCACTTCCCCCTGGTTCCATAGTATCTAGCAATACATTTATAAAATTGGACTGGAAGGTTTTTTTTTTAATCTAAGAAACCATTGATCCATGTTACATGATGAATCCACACAATAGTTTATAGCTTATCAGATTTTATAAATATGTTATATATATAAACATCTATATGAGAACTTTTTTGGCTCAGGCACATAAAGAAATCACCTTCATGAGATTCAACTGTTTAAAAGATTCACCGAAATTTAAACCATTTATGTGGCTAAATGTGTGTATGTTACTTTAGTCTGATATTAAAAATGCATCATATTAAGATTAAAATTTTCCTTTTTTTTCCTTGGGTTTGGCTTTTTTTTTAAGCAGGGTTTCAGTGTAGCCTAGTAAAACCAGGAATTTACTCTGTATTCCCAGGCTGCCCTCAAACTCACAACAATTCTCCTATCTCTGCCTCTGAGTACTCAGTTTAAAAGCATGGGCCATGAAACTATACCCTGTTTTGTTTTTCTAATGATTTTTTTTCCTGTGAATACATAATTGCTGTGATTTCATTTTTATTAATTGATGTGATGTCTAAAATTATTTTAAAGCAGGTGCTAGGAGTAAAGATGTGGGCCAGCCGGGCGTGGTGGCGCATGCCTTTAATCCCAGCACTCGGGAGGCAGAGGTAGGAGGATCACCATGAGTTCAAGGCCACCCTGAGACTACAGAGTGAATTCCAGGTCAGCCTGGACTAGAGCGAGACCCTACCTCGAAAAACCAAAAAAAAAAAAAAAAAAAAGATGTGGGCCAACATGCCAATCTTGGTTTTGTTTGTTTTTTAATTTTACTTATTTTATTTGCAAGGAGGGAGAGAGAGAAGTGGGACAGAGAAAATGGGTACATCAGGGCCTCCAGCCACTACAAAGGAACTCCAGATACATTTGGCTTTATGTGGGTACTGGGGGATTGAAGAGGGGTTGTTAGGCTTTGGAGGCAAGCACCTTAACTGTTAAGCCATCTCTCCAGCCCCTGTTATTTTCTGTTTGTTGGTTTGCTTTGGGGATTTTGTTTTTTGTTTGTTTTTGGGTTTTTGTTTGTTTTTCAAGTTAGGAAATTGCTCTAGCCCAGGTTGACTTGGAATTCACTAGATAGTTTCAGGCTGGCCTCAAACTCATAGCAATCCTCCTACCTTGGTCTCCTGAATTCTGGGATTAAAGGCTTGCCCCACCAGCATAGTAGAGAGAGAGGGAGAAAGGGCACACCAGGACTTCTAGCCACTGCAGAGTTAGGAGGATAACTATGAGTTTGAGGCCAGCCTAGGACTACAGAGTGCCAGGTCATCTTGGGCTAGAGTGAGACCCTACCTTACATAAATAAATAAATAAATAAATAAATAAATAAATAAATAAATAAATAAATAGGGCTGGGGAGATGGCTCAACAGTTAAAAGACCTTGCTTGCTGTGGTGGTTTGATTCAGGTGTTCCCCCCAATAAACTTATGTGTTCTGAATGCTTGATCCTCAGGTGATGGTAATTTTAAATTGGAACCTTCTTGGAGGTGTGTTGTTGTTGGGGGGCTTATAGGAGTTATAACCATCTTCCCCTTGCCAGTGTTTGGCACACTCTCCTGTTGCTATTGTCCATCTGATGTTGGTCAGGAAGTGATATCTAGTCTATGCTCATGACACATTTTCCCCAGCCATCATGGAGCTTCCCCTCGAATCTGTCTCTCTCCCTCCCTCCCTCTTCTTCTCCCTCTCTCTTTCTCTCTCTCTCTCTCTCTCAAATAAATAAATAAAATATTTTTTTAATGTTGGTGCATGCCTTTAATCCCAGCACAAAGGAGGCAGAGGTAGGAAGATCACCATGAGTGCATTTCAGGTCAGCCTGGGATAGAGTGAAACCCCACCTCAAAAAAAAAAAAAATGTTTTTAGAGAAAGTTGCAGTTAATTTCTCATTGCTGGTAGAAAGAACCCAACCAAAAGCAGCTTGTAGAGGGAAGGGCTTATTTTGGTTTATAGACTTGAGGGGAAGCTACATGGTGGCCTGCGCAGAAGCTGGACATTACCTCCTGGCCAACATCAGGTGGAAAACAGCAATAGGATGATGTGCCAAACACTGGAAAGGAGAAGCTGGCTATAACACCCATAAGCCCGCCCCCAACAACACACCTCCAACAAGGTTCTAATTCCCCAAATTGCCATCAGCTGGGAATCAAGCACTCAGAACACATTAAGTTTATGGGGGACACTTGAATCAAACCACCACATTCCATCCCTGGCCCCATTAAACTGATAACTGATAATCATCTATGATGTAAAATGCAATGACTTCAGTCCAACTTTTAAAAGTCCCCATAGTTTTTATCAAACACAGTGATGTTAAAAGTCCATAGTCTTTTTTTATTTTATTTATTCATTTTCAAGCAGAGATGAGAGAGAGAGAGAGAGAGAGAGAGAGAGAGAGAGAGAGAGAGAGAGCACCAGGGCCACAACCTTGTGGGTCTGGCTTATGTGGGTCCTGCGGAATTGAATCGGGCCTTAGGCACTGGAAGCAAGTGCCTTAACTACTTTACCATCTCTCCAGCCCAAAAGTCCATGGTCTTTTAACTGAGCCAACAGGGCAAACTTCAAATTCTGTACCTCTAAATCCAACAACTGTAGCCAATGACAAGTTTCCAAGTTCAATAATTCTAAATACCGATGAGCCTCTAAGAGTTCCAATTCTACCCCTCCAGCTAGGCTACTCACAGTTCCAGAAAACTTCATCTGGTGCCAGTTGCTCTCTTTGGCAGCCATCCCATAGTCCTGGCATCTCCACTGAGTCTCCACTGCAACCCACAGTTCATCCTCATTGAGCCACCACAGAGGTAACCCAATAAACCTGCTTCATACTACCCATGGCCATTTCCAAAAAACAAAACCATGTTGCATATGCAATGACCCTCTCTTTCCTGCATTTATTACACTCCATAGTACCAGGTAGGTGACCAAATTGTTAACCCAAGGGGAGCAAAGCCAACTTTGAAGAGCAGGAAACCTCCTTCAACAATCAGGCCCCTTAATTTCAAAAGAGTCTGTATTCTTCTTGCTGTCCTGATGAAGATCACCTGGCCCAATATCAATGGCTGTAATCTCTCAAACAATTGCAGCTGAATGGGCAGCAGTTTCAACCCAAAGATTTCCTCTTTTTCTTTTTTTTTTTTTAATTTATTTTTTTTTATTTATTTATTATCCATAATGAGTTACATTATTTAGTGGGCAAACCATGCGTTGTTATCCCGAATTCCCCACTTCCCCCCCTCCTCATCCCTGATCAGCTGTATATCCTCCTTCGTGGGCTGTCTGTATTAGTCCTTGTGGCAAGGGATCCTGTATATCTTAGTACTCATCTCAGTCTTCCTTACCCAAGTGTGTTGTTACTGATGGGTGCTATGCCTCCAGAGCATCTCCCCCACCACGGCTCTCACAATCTTTCCGCCCCCTCTTCCGCTCAGTTCCCTGAGTCGTGGTGATTTCCTCTTTTTCTATACCATCATCATCTACTCACACCAGTCCATTTCTACACAATGCAACCCTGCACAAGTTCTCAGGACACAGGCAAGCAGAAGCAGCAAGCCTCTCACGCAAATTGCTTCTAAAGCAGTCCCAACAAAGTTCTTTCTAACCCTCATAAGCCAAACCTCACAGTCCATCCTTACTACATTCAGGTCTTTCTAAATCTGACCAAAATCCATTAACCTGTACTTATATTACTACAAGGCATCTCTTAGGCAAAGGTTTCAAATCCATCCACATTCCTCCTGCATATCAGTTCCAAAAGACAAAAGCCACAGAATCAGGGTTCTGGCAGTAACTACTCCACTGCTTGGTACCAATTTTAACTATTTCAGTTAATTTTTTGTTGCTGGCAGAAAGAACCCAACCAAAAGCAGCTTGTGGAAGGAAAGAGCTTATTTTGGCTTACAGACTTGAGGAGGAGCTCAATATTGCAGGAAAAAACAATGGCATGAGCAGAGGCTGGACATCACCTCCTGACCAACATTAGGTATACAACAGCAACAGGAGAATATGTCAAACACTGACAAGGGGAAGCTGGCTATAAGCCTGCCCCCAACAACACACCTCCAACACACAAAAATTTATACATGAATGTTTACAGCAACATTTATATTAATAGCCAAGAAGTAGAAGTATCACAAATATGTACTAACATATGCACATATGAAATATGGTATATGACAGGATGTAATAATAATACATACTATAACATGGCTGAACCTTACAAACATCATGCTCAGTAAAAAGTCACAGAATACATCTAGTTGCTTAGAGCCCAGAGGGATAAGGAATAGGACAATGGTATGAAATTTCATATCAGAATTGTGAAAATATTATAAATTGATTGTGATGGTGACTACACAATGCTATAACTAAAAACCAATGACTTGTACACTCCAAATGAGCAAACCATATGCATATTAAATCTAAATTTTTAATGTTTATTTATTTACTTGAGAGAAAGTGAAGAAGAGGCAGATAAAGACAGAGAGAGAGAATGAGCATGCCAGGGACTCTAGCCACTGTAAACCAACTCCACATGCATGTACCACCTTGTGCATCTGGCTTCACGTGGGTATTGGGGAATTGAACCACAGTCCTTAGGCTTTTCAGGAAAGCACCTTAACCACTGACCCATCTCTCCAAGTCCCAAATCTCAATTTTTGAGCCATCAGTATGAAAAGTTAAATTTCCACACACTCATCCCTAATACAAGTAACCCTCACACAATCTTTAGATTCATAATCTGGGAAGTGAACCTAAACCAGAAGCTAGACAGAGAAACACACAAGGGAAGGGGAGGGAAAGAAAGGCACCAGACTGAAACCAAAGAAAAGGTCTGCATAGTAAACAATATGTGCAGTGGTTTGAATGTAAAATGTCCCCCAGAGCTTCAAGTGTTTATATTGAGCTTCCTACTTAGACCCATCTGGTGGAGCCTTACCAGAGGAGGTGCACTGCTGGGAACAGAGTTTGGGGTGGTTAGTCTAGCCCACTGTGTACTCAGAGCTTAGCTCATGCTATACAGATGTTTGATGATGTGAGCCAGCTGGCATGCTTTTCATCATGAAGCTTCCCCTGGAAACTGAGCTAGGCGTGGTGGTACATGCCTTTGATCCCAGCACTTGGAGGCAGAGGTAGAAGGATCGCCATGAGTTCAAAGCCACTCTGAGACTATATAATGAATTCCAGATCAGCCTGAGCTAGAGTGAGACCTTACCTTGAAAGGCAAACAAAAAAGTAAGCTTGAAATAAATCCTTTCCTCCCAAAAACTACTTCTAGACAGGTGTTTGTCCTAGAAACAAGAACAGAACTACTACAAAGATACCCAGATTTTATTTTCTTATTGTATTTTATAACCAAACCAGAAATTAAGAGATGGCTCTGAGTCTGTGGAGAAACCAAAAAAAAAAAAAAAATACAAAGCCGGGCGTGGTGGCGCACACCTTTAATCCCAGCACTCGGGAGGCAGGGGTAGGAGGATCGCCGTGAGTTCAAGGCCACCCTGAGACTACAGAGTGAATTCCAGGTCAGCCCGAACTAGAGCAAGACCCTACCTCAAAAAAAAAAAAATACAGAAGAAAAGACCTATAGACTATAACATTTCCTTAAATCTCCTTATCATCCTACAGTAAGGTTTCCTAAACCCAAAACTAATTCAACTGGCTGCCCAAAATCTCCACTTAGATGTCTACCAAGTATGTTAAATCAGACATATAAAACCTGACCTCTCCCAATACATGGAAATGGCATTCACCTATCTTCTCAAGCTGAAAACAAGAGCTCTCCAGAAGCTAAAAATTACAAAAAAACATTCAATAGTAAGATTGAAAAATAAATTCATATAAGTCTTCTGAGAAAAAACAACAGTAAAAGACAAAAAGAAAGACAAGGGCTGGGGAAATATCTGAACAGTTCAAGGCACTTACTTGCAAAGCCTGCCAGCCCAGGTTCAAGCCCACAGTACCCACATAGCACAAGATGCACAAAGTGGCACATGCGTCTGGAGTTCATTTACAGCAGCAAGAGGCCCTGGTGTTCATTTTTCTCTCTCTTCTCTCTCTTTCTCTCTCCCTCCCTCCCTCTCTCCCCCATCCCTTGCAAATAAACACATTTTAAAAAAACAGATCTGTGCTTTCTAAAAGTCTGCTTTAATCACATCATCTAATGCCGGGCATAGTGGCGCACGCCTTTAATCCCAGCACTCGGGAGGCAGAGGTAGGAGGATCGCCATGAGTTCAAGGCCACCCTGAGACTACAGAGTGAATTCCAGGTCAGCCTGGACTAGAGCGAGACCCTACCTCGAAAAACCAAAAAAAAAAAAAAAATCACATCATCTAAATAAAGCCCACCTTGACCACACTATCTATTTAATTCTGCAACCTGTTTCTCCCTTTAGCCTCAAACTCACTCAACTTCAGCTACTTTTTCTGGTCTCCATAACAGTTAGTTCTTCAAATATTAAATGACTTCTTATATTTCTAGTTTAGACTTCTTTCCACCAGAATATAAATGTAAAAAGACTGGAATAAAAGCCAGGCATGGTGGGCATAACTTTAATCCCAGCATTCAGAAGGCAAGAATAGGAGGATTGGTGTGAGTTTAAGGCCAGCCTGGGAATACAAAGTGACTTCCAGGTAGGTCAGCCTAGACTAAAGTGAGACCCTACCTTGAAAAATCCAAAGAGGAGAAAAAAAAAAAAAACAGGAGTATCCTTTTCAAATTCCCTGATGCTTTTCAAGTACATGTGCTCTTGGCCCATAGGGAATATTGTATATATTTTTTAAATAAATGAATTAATGAATAATAAAAAGAGAAAGATAATGAAAAAATTAAAAGGGAAGCTGTGAGGGCCAGGAGGACCGGGCTGAGTACTAGGCTATCCAGGGTCCCCTGCCACAAGGACTGATCCAGATGGCCCACGGAGGAGGATATCCAGCTGATTGGGGGTGGGGAGGGGGGCATTGGGGAATTGGGAATAACAACTCATTGTTTGCCCAATGAATAATGTAATTCATTATGGACAATAAATATATATTTAAGACTTAAAAGAAAAGGGAAGCTGTGAAGCAAGCATGAGGAGCTGAATTTGGGTCCCTAGAACCCATGTAAAATGTCATGGCACATGCCTGTAATCCCACCACTGGGGAGACAGGAGATTATTGGCTAGCTAGTCTTCCTGAATTGGTAAGTTTAGGTCCAGTAAGAGACCTGAAGAAGATACCCAAAGTCAACCTCTGGCCTCCACATATTTACGCACCTCCATGTGCATACACATATGAACATACATACATGCACTTGTGCATAGCACACACATATATCCATGGCAAAAAAAAAAAGATCAGAAAATAGAATAGCCTGGCATGGTGACACACAATAATACCCAGGATTGGAAGGATGAGGTAAGAGGAGAGCATGGTCAAGGCTATCCTGCTTCAAAAAGAAAGAAGGAGAAAGAATGGAGGGAAGGAAGGAGAGAGCCAGGAAAATCCAATTCATCTAAACTTTCCTAAAAAGGAAAAAAAAGAAAAGAATATGCACTGGGAGCCAGACTCTTGGGCCCCCAAGGAGAAATGCACTAAGTGAGCAATTAATGGAGAGGCTAATAAAAATAGAATCTAGCTAATTCAGAAATGTGTATCTCAGTTAACCTATACTGATCTCACTCTCTGATGGAGATTGTGTTTGTATCTTTCAGAAAGCAGCGAGAAAAAAAAAAAAGAAAGCAGCGAGAGAGCTATGGCCCATCCAACCCTACCAATAGACCGCAGACTGATAGCTGAGATACTGGTAAGAGATGAGCCACCCCAGACCTACCATGGAGGATCCATATGGAACCCCACAGAGAAAGATGGGATGAACAAGAGACCCACAGCCACAGCTATTTAGTCAACACAGGATAAGCCAGTGAGACAGGCACTAATGATTTCAACACAACCTAAAACAGAAGTACAAAGACCCCTAAATTCTCAACAATAAAGCAGCCTTAATACTCACCACCACGACTAAGGGAACTGAGCGGAAGAGGGGGTGGAAAGATTGTGAGAGCCACGGTGGGGAAGAATACCCAGAGTCACCACCGCCCTAAGTAACAACGTACTAGGGCCTACGGAATCAGGCTGACTACTAGGCTATCCATAGTCCCCTGCCCCAAGGACTGATCTGGACTGCCCACGGAGGAGGATATCCAGCTGATTGGGGAAGGCTGATTGGGGAAGAGGGGCATTGGGGAACTGGGGATAACAACTCATTGTTTGCACATTTAATAATGTAGCTCATTATGGATAATAAAATATTCTTAATAAGAAACATATTTTTTAATATTTTATTCATTTTCAAGCAGAGAAATACAGAGAAAGAGAGAGAGAGAAAGAAAGAGAGAGAGAGAGAACCAGGGCCACCACCTTGTGGGTCTAGCATATGTGGGTCCTGGGGAATTGAATCCAGGGCCTTAGACACTGGAGGCAAGTGCCTTAACCTCTGAGCCATCTCTCTAGCCCAATAAGAAACATCTTTAATGTTCTGAAATTTTGTAGTCAATGGTAGTTGACTAGAACAAATAACTTGATGTGTTCAAAAATATGTTCAAAGCTGGGCATGGAGCCTGCCGGGTGTGGTGGCACACACCTTTAATCCCAGCACTCGGGAGGCAGAGGTAGGAGGATCACAATGAGTTTAAGGCCACCCTGAGACTACATAGTGAATTCCAGGTCAGCCTGGACTAGAGAGAGACCCTACCTTGAAAAAACAAAAAAAAAAAGACTTTTTAAAAATATTTTATTTGAGAGAGAGAGGGAAAGGCACAGAAGAGAGAGAGAGATAATTTTTGGGAGGTCGCGCCCCCTGGCCCCCTGTGGGTAGCCCAAGTCTCACTGGCCAGCAGGAGAAAGGGCTTGATCTGGGAAAGGTGAGGTGTAAGGTCGGACAGATACACGCAACCGGGAGAAATGTCGGGCAAATCTCATTTTATTCCAGCACCCAAAGCCCTTTTATAACCTGAGGCTGCATTGTTCAGCCTTTTTCTCTCAAGCAATAATATTCAAACTTTTTGGCGGGAGTCAATCAGCAGAGTACAGCAGAGCAACGTCTTGCCAATAAAACGAAACTCAGCAAGCAAGAACAAAGCTTATCAGCTACACAGAATTCAACAAACAGGATCAAGGCTTATCAACTACTACTCCTGCCTCCTGGGATTAAAGGCGTGCTAGGGATTAAAGGCGTGTGCCACTACCATGTCCAGCTTTATTCCATATTCTAAAACTTAGTTTAAGATTACTCAATTAGGCTGGGACCCAACAGAGAATGGGTGTACTCCAGCACGGCAAACTCCAGACACATGTACCACCCTGTGCATCTACCTGGCTTTATGTGGGTACTAGGGAATCAAACTCAGGTCCTTTTGCTCTGAGCCATGTCTCCAACCCAAAATTAAAGACTTTTTTTTTTTAGAAATACTTATGGTTAAAATGACATGATGCCCAGTGAACATTTATTGTATGAGATAGGGCAAATGAGTCAGGGTATATATTTAACACATACTTGTCCATAACTTGACAGGTGTTGAAATGTGTGATTACTAGATTTGTTCTAACATGCTAGCTCCCTTACATACATTTAAACTTCTCCATATTTAAAAAAAAAATTAAGCCAGGTATGGTGGTACATGCCTTTAATCCCACCATTCAGAAGGCAAAGGTAGAACTTTGAGTTCAAGGCCACCCTGGGACTACAAAGTGAGTTCCAAGTTAGCCTAAACTAGAATGAGACTCTACCTCAGAAAAAAATAATAAAATTTTTAATTTTTTAAAAAGATTTTTATCAAAAACAAAACAAAACAAACAAAAGCCGGGCGTGGTGGCGCATGCCTTTAATCCCAGCACTCGGGAGGCAGAGGTAGGAGGATCGCCGTGAGTTCGAGGCCAGCCTGAGACTACATAGTGAATTCCAGGTCAGCCTGGGCTAGAGCAAGACCCTACCTCGAAAAACCAAAAAAAAAAGAAGAAGAAGAAGAAGAAGTAGGGCTGAAGAGATGGCTTAGCAGCTAAGGCGTTTGCCTGCAATGTAGAAGGACCAGAGTTTGGTTCTCCAGTGCCCATATATAGCTAGATGCACAAGAGGGAGCATGTGTCCGGAGTTCATTTGCAGTGGCTTGGAGGCCCTGGTGCGCCCATGCGCCCATATTCTCTGTCTGCCTGCCTCTCTCTCTCTCTCTCTCTCTCTCTCTCTCTCTCTCTCTCTCTCTCTCTCTTTCTCTCTCTCTCCTTTCTCAAATAAATAAATAAAATATTAAAAAAGAAAAACAAAAAAAATTTAAAAAAAGAAGAGAAGAAAGAAGAAAGAAGAAAGAAGAAGAAAGAAGAAGAAGAAGAAGAAGAAGAAGAAGAAGCAGACCACTAAATCAACCAGACAGACAAGTACACACTTGTACAATAGTGTTACACAGCCTCTGAAGGTCACCAATTGTCCTCTGATTGGACATGAGGCCGTTCATTGGTAGAGAACTCATATCTGGTACCGGGAACCAACTCAGAATCCAATGAAGAGAAAACTCATAGACTTCAGAGAGAAGCTCCCACAGCTCTCTGGATAAGAAGACTGGGCTTTAACCCGGCGTGGTGGTGCACGCCTTTAATCCCAGCATTTGGGAGGCAGAGGTAGGAGGATTGCTGTGAGTTCAAGGCCACCCTGAGACTACATAGTGAATTCCAGGTCAGCCTGAACTAGAGAACCTACCTCCAAAAACCAAAAAAAAAAAAAAGACTGGGCTTGCACACCAAACAGTCTCTCAAATTACTTTGCATACCCCCTTTAACCCAAGCTCTCTCACTCTTGATTGGAGAATCTGTTTTATTTTACAGAAGACAGAGAAAATGGAAGAAAACCAAGATTCATTGATAAGACAAGAAGAGAGCCGACTGCTCATGTTCCACCTCTTCCACATCTGCCGGGGGCCTAGGAGAACTTGCAGGAGAAGTGGCATCATGAACACTGCTCTTACTGCTAACCTGACAACCAGCTCCAGGGTGGTGGTGTTAGACATGGTGATCAATCAAACCCTATCAAAGCCAAAATGAAGAGGCTACAAGAAATGCCAACGGGCCTGCCATGGCTCAGGGAACATTGCGGAAGAGCAGGAGAAAAAATTGTAAGAGCCACAGAGTAGGTAAGAACACCCTGAGGCACAGTCTCCCTGGTACCCCACAGGAACTTACTAAGGCCTTCATGACCCCACAGTGAATACCATAACCCCACTGAGGAGGGTCTCCAGGGTAACAGGAGCTGAAGCAAGGAGATAAAAATATATAACCTGTTATATATATAATTAAATTAAATTTTTTGAAAAGTGAGGTTTTTAAAAATTTAGGGGGAAATTTTAAAATACTTCACCAAAAACAAAAAATTTCAAATAAACCAACTGTACAATATAAATAACCCTTAGAATTAGTTTCATGTTTTTTCTTATATAAATTTTTTCTCTAGCCTTCAATCACTACATGAGTAACAATATATGTTATAAAAATGATAAACTATACCTCAAATTCTTTTCGAAGACGTTCTTCTCTTTGAGTGCTAAATTCAAGTTCAGTTGTCTGTCGCCGTAAAAGATCAGAGCAGTCCATATGTTCTGTTTCTAACTGTTCTACTTTTTTCTGCATATTCTGGACAGCACTGTCTTGCTCCTGAAAAAGAATTCATTGTTGTTTCACTAAAGTTTGTATGCCATCGATAACTAAAAGTACAGAAGGTAAAACTAAATCATGCTTCAATAACAATTGGTTAACTTATACAGACAAAAGAGGCATAAAAGCCAGGCGTGGCGGCTCACGCCTTCAATCCTTGCACTCGGGAGACAGAGGTAGAAAGATCACTGTGAGTTCGAGGCCAGCCTGGGACTACAGAGTGAGTTACAGGTAAGCCTGGGCTAGGGTAAGACCCTACCTCAGAAAAAGAAAGAAGAGGCTCAGATATTTCCCAGAAATGTTTCAAAAGGTACATGTAGCTTTTAAAAATCACTGACAGAGCTTTACAACTTAGTAAATCCAATTATTAAATATTATAACTAAAAATATGGATAAACTATTAAGAATGTCAGCCGGGCGTGGTGGCGCACACCTTTAATCCCAGCACTTGGGAGGAAGATCACCATGAGTTCGAGGCCACCCAGAGACTACATAGTGAATTCCAGGTAAGCCTGGGCTAGAGTGAGACCCTACCTCGAAAAACCAAAAAAAAAAAAAAAAAAGATATTAAGAATGTCATACTAGTTCATCTCTGAAGATATTTCAGTGCTATAGTTCAACTGTCATGTATATATTCCCCTGTATATATATACATATATATTCCCCTATATATATTTGTATATATTCCCGTGTGTATATATGTATACATATATATTCCCTGTACATATACATATATATATATTACCCTGTAATTAAAATTTTAAAGTATTTACTAATACAAATGACTATAGTCCCTTTGTGTGAAGGTCTGAGGAGCTTGAATGCCTAATGACTCATGAGAGAAGTTTAAATGAGCTCCTTTAAGTACTGTTTACTGCTCTTAAAGTTATATCCACTAGATGGCTCTGTTATGTTTTCTTCAGTTTTCAGAAGTTTTACAATTCTTTGTTGTACTATTCAAAGAAAAACAACTAAAGGTCTATGTGATTTTTCAACTAAACTCAAAACTCAAAAGTTTAATTTTATTGAAAAGTAAAACAAAATCAACAGGCCCATCATATAACAAGTATTTTCCACAATGCTCATTCTCAGCTGAAGCCTTTATTTCTTCAAATATTTATTTACTTCATGGAAAGAACTAGAGAGAGAAAACATGGGCACACCAGGACTCCTGACCCTTCAAATGCACTCCAGACACATTGCCACTTTGTGTGTCTGAATTTACATAGGTGCTGGAGAATCAAAGCCAGGCCATCAAGAATTTCAGGCAAGTGCCTTTAACCACTGAGCCATCTCCCCAGCCCTTCACCTCAAGCCTTTACCAGAGCCCTATTCACACCTTTCCCTCACAAACATGCTCTGTTCATAGACAAATATACACACATGCACACATATTTACACATGCTTCAAAGAATTACTGGCCACTTAAAATATTTTGGGATCTAGGTACATAATTCTCAAGTACAATTCTCGTATCAAGGACTGCTGTATTCCACACAAATGTGTACACACACACATGCACACACACACCTAGTAACTAAAAAAAAAAATCATTGGAATCTGGGAATGGAATTCCCAATACTATTCTCTACCAACAACTGTTGTGTGGTTTCCACTTTCACATGACACCACTTTCACATGGGCTCAAAAATAATAATAATAAAGAAATGTCTTTTAGTGCTGAAAACTCAGTTGTCACTTCTTCTCAGTACTTTGACAAGTTTTAAGTCTCCATGACAAAAGTCCAGAAGAAACTAGCAATAGAAGGACTATTCCTAAACATAATAACATGGATGGCAGACCTATAGGCAACTGTGGTGGTTCCATTCAGTGTCCCCTATAA
This sequence comes from Zapus hudsonius, assembly GCA_004024765.1. Taxonomy (NCBI): domain Eukaryota; kingdom Metazoa; phylum Chordata; class Mammalia; order Rodentia; family Dipodidae; genus Zapus; species Zapus hudsonius. The sequence continues at coordinate 25,538 of PVHP010014959.1, forward strand.
ATTTACATATTCAGAATGCTTGATCCACGGTTGATGGCAATTTGTGAACTGGAACCTTGTTGGAGGGTTTATGGGTGTTACAGCCAGCTTCCCCTTGCCAATGTTTGGCACACTCTCCTGTTGCTGTTGTCCATCTGGTGTTGGCCAGATGATATCAAGCCTCTGCTCATGCCAGTTTTCCCTGCCATCATGGAGTTGTAAGCCAAATTAACCCTTTCCTTCCACAAGCTGCTTCTGGTCAGGTTCTTTCAGCCATCAACAAGAACTTGACTACAACACCAATATTATACTAAATGGGGGGGGAACTGACAGCATTTCCTCTAAAATGAGGAATGAGATAAGGTTGCCCAATCACAAAAGAAAACCTCTTTAAAAGTGAGAGCAGCACTAATATACAGGCATGAATTGGTGGCATAATATACCCATGTGGCCACACACAGTAGTAACTACCCCCCCCCCCCCCCCCCCCCCGTAGGGCTTGTGACCCTCCCAGTCATAGGCTTTTGACTAGGTTTTTGGTTATCAGGCATGAATTCTCTCCCATGGAGTTGGCCACTGTTGAACCAGTGAGCACATCTTGCCTAGTGAGCAGTTGTGTCCACTGCTGGCTAAGACCTCTGATGACTTTTCTACCCCAGCAGGATGCGTAGCATTTTACAGCACTATCATCACAGGTCAGCAGGCAGGAGGCTTCCAGTTCAGATCCAGTGTGATTTCTCAAGTTTTCTGTAACCAAATCATGTAGTATCTTCAGCAACAGGGTCTTGCTATCAAGTTCTGATGAGCAACCAAGAACCTTGGCAATGGCTTGTATTGTTTGGGGACCTCAGGAGCCTACCTGACCAACAACTCCCTGGGAGGTGTCACAACCCTGGCACTGAGATTTTTCTGTAACACTGTATGGCTTCTGTATAGCATTTATACTTCACAGAGTACTTCTGCCCAAGCTCTTTTTGTAACTTAGGTATTTTTTAATTAGCTAACAAAGAAGTAGGTTTCCATATAGCTTATTCAAATTCTTTAATTTTGATCAGCCCTCCTCCCATACCCTCCCCACATTTCATATTATCAATGTTTTAAGGTTTTTGTTGTAGAGGTCTTTCATATCCTTGGTCATGCTTATTCCTGGGTACTTTTTTAGGTTATTGTGAATGTAATTTTGGGTGGTATGTATTACATTTATATTGAAAAGCTACTGCTTCTGTGTGTACCATCTTATTTTGTCGCAAGTGTTTATCAGATCTAAGAGCTCTCTGGACAGGCTTTAGGAGTTATAAAATATTATTTTTAAATAGAGATAATTTTACTTCCTTTCCTATTTGTACCCTTTTTTTCACTTCATTGAGCTAAGAATTCAAACACTATAATGAATAAGAGCAGAAAGACTAGATACCCTTGTCTCAATCATAATTTTAGAGGAAATGCTTTCAGATTTCCCCCATTTAGTATATAATGTTCGGTATAGACCGGCCATACATAAATACATGCTCTTTATCAGGCTAGGTATATTCCTTCTATTACTAATTCCTTCTGGGCTTTTGTCGAGAAGGAATGTTGCACTTTGCCAACACTTTTCTGCATCTATTGAAATAATCATGTGATTTCTGACCTTGAGCCAATTTATATTTTGTATTATCTTTATTGATTTGCATGGGTCAACCAGCCTTGCATCCCTGGAATGAAATCAACTTGGTCATATCATATGATCTTTTTAACATGTTATTAAATTGGATTTGCAAGAAATTTTGTGTTTTCCCCCTTGTTTTTGTTTTGGGTTTTTTTATTTTTATTCATTTATTTATTTGCAAGCAGAGAGAGAAGAGAGACAGAGACAGAGAGAATGGGTGTGCCAGAGCTTCCAGCCACTGCAAACAAACTCTAGTTGCATGCACCACCTTGTGCATCTAGCTTTACATGGGCACTGAGGAATCTAGTTAGATTTTGCAGGTGTTTGTAGGCAAGTGCTTTAACCCCTGAGCCATCTCTCCAGCCCCAGTTTTGGCTTTTTTGAGATGAGGTTTCTTGTAGCCCAGAATAGCTTTAAACTTGCTTTGTAGCAGAGGCTGGCCTAGAATTCCTGATTATCTTCCAAATGTAAGGTTATTCTATGTTCTGTGTCCACTATGTTACAGTACTGTCAATATTTATCAGGGAAATGGGCTTAGAGCTGCTGCTGTGTTCTTACACGGTTTTAGCATCAGGCTAATACCAGCCTTGGAAGGTGAGTTTGTGAGCCCTGGCCTCCCTTTTATCAGATGGTGTTAACTCTTCTAGATAAGTCTGGTGAAGGGAATGGCAACAGACATGATAATCATTCAAAACTCATCAAAGCAGAAATCCAGAGACTACAGAGAATTCAACACTAAATCAGACTGCCAACAGGCCTGCGTGGCTCAGGGAACACTGTGGAAGAGAAGGTAGGTAGGAATACCCTGAGGCATATATATTTTTTTACTTATTTATAAGCAGAGAGAGAGACAGAGAATATGAGCATGCTAGGGTCTCTAGCTACTGCAACTGAACTCCAGATGCATGAGCCACTTTCTGTACTGAGGAATTGAACTGGGGTCATTAGGCTTTGCATGCAAGTGCCTTAAGCACTGAGCCATCTCTTCAGCCCTATATTTTTTTGAATACAATTTCATATGGCACAGGCTGGCATTAAATTCTTAACTCTCCTACTTCCATTTCCTAAGTGCTAGGATTGTAAGCCTATACCACCACACCTGACTCTTTCTTCCTTGATATTTGGGTATTTCAGTGAATCTATTATAAGTTTACCTGTCTGTTGTGTGACTTCCTGAGATATGAGCAAGTATCTATTCATCCAAGATAGGATACAGACAACAGACCAAAGAAACAATTTCAAGCAAGTTTAGTGTCTTGGACCAATGAGTGTACTGTATTACTTATAGGATGACTTTCAAACAGCTACATCACCAAAAAGTCCCACCCAACATGGGTGCCAACTCACAAATATGCATTCCTGCCTGGCATGGTGGTCCATGTGTTTAATCCCAGCACTTGGGAGGCATAGGTAGGAGGATTGACATGAATTCAAGGCCACTCTGAGACTACATAGTGATTTCGAAGTCAGCCTGGACTAGAGTAAGGCCCTACCTCAAAATAACCAGATATACATACATACATATTTAAATAAAAAATTCAAAATTTAAATATCAATCAGGCAATGGTTAAACTGATAAAAGTATATTCCTAGGACAAAGTATTATACAACAGTTAAACTTATTTTTTTAAAATATTTTATTTATTCATTTTCAGGCAGAAAGAGAGAGAGAGCGCACTAGGGCCACCACCTTGTGGGTCTGGCTTATGTGGGACCTGGGGAATTGAACCCAGGGCCTTAGGCACTAGAGGCAAGTGCCTTAACAGCTGAGCCATCTCTCCAGCCCCACTTAAACTTATTGAATTAAAGCTATTTTATTAACTTGGCTAAGTCTTAAAACAATTAAAAAGGACAAATTGGACAAATATATACAACATGTGATACTCCAAACACAATATGCTTTTTAAAGTTGTATATCAAAGTACACTAGTTGAAAACATTAAATTCAGAATGGTGGTAATGCTGTGGGGTGGGATGGTGGCAGGTTGGAGAAGTGATTCAAAACAGTCTTCAATGATACAATAACTTAGTGTTTATTCTTAATTCTGAATCAAGTATGACACACACTAGCATGATGTATGTGGTAGGTGTTGATACTGGGTTATATTAATCCCTGAGTTTCCTTTGTTTAAGTATTTAAGTGTATGGTTTTATCAATTTAATCCCAGCCAGAGACGTATTGAAACACACAGAAGATTAATTTGTCTCTATAAAATATATTTAACTTTAAATTCTTTGTCACCAAATTTATTCTAATCAAGCCAAAAGCCAAAAGCTACCTGGATTCCCTAGAGTGGGAAAGAGCAGTGCATGCGTGATAGCAGCATATTGTGATGTTTGAGCTAGTATTTCATATTGTCCACTAGATGGGGGTAGTAACCTTAAAATATTTTAAAATGAGGTTTGTTTTGACTAACATATAGAACCAACGTTGTGCAGCTAATAATCTTTTCTTCTTTACATGTACTCATATAAGTAGCATTTCTCAGAATCCAAAAAGTGGTTTCAATTCTGAAAAACTTCAAATATTCTTATAGTAGTATAGTTAGAAAGTGTCTGGCTGGTGAGATGGCTCAGTAGTTAAGGCTTTTGCCTCCAGTGCCTAAGGCTCCCGGTTCAATTCCCCAGTACCCACATAAGCCAGACCCATAAGGTGGTGGCCCTGGTGCGCTCTCTCTCTCTCTCTCTCTCTCTCTCTCTCTCTCTCTCTATCTCTATCTCTATCTCTCTGCTTGAAAATGAATAAAATATTTTTTAAAAAAAGAACGTGTCACAGCAATATTCTCTCCTAGTTTATAAAACATCAACACAGTGCTGTAGAACATTAATTTGACATAAGGCTGGCTCCTGAAAAGGTTCCTCCTCTCTATTATCTCCAAACTAGCAAATCTGTAGTCAACAACAGTTTCTTCCTGTAGTATAAACAGGTACTATGTGTTATAACCATCATAAATCCATTATAGACATTTGTACAAAAGAATCACATGTACAAATATCCAAAGAGATATGGAAAAGGATGGTCATGTACCTTTGTAATGTTCTTGTTTGGTTTCATTTCTTTTCTGCTGTTGTAGATTATTTTGTTGTTTTTAAAATGTTTTTTATTTATTTATAAGCAAGGAGAGATCTAGAAAGAAAGAAAGAGGAGAGAGAAAAAGGCGGGAGGAATGGGCACGCCAAAAGCTCTTGCCACCGCAAATAAACTCCAGATGCATGTGCCTCTTTGTACATCTGTCTTTATTGCAAGCAAGTGCCTTCATCCAGTGAGCCATGTCTCCAGCCCCTGTTGTTTTATTTTATTTTATTTATTTATTTGAGAGAGAGAGAGAGAGAGAGAGAGAGAGAGAGAGAGAGAGAGAATGGGCATGCCAGGGCCTCCAGCCACTGCAAACAAAAAGAGCTCAAAAACTGGGCGTGGTGGCGCACGCCTTTAATCCCAGCACTCGGGAGGCAGAGGTAGGAGGATGGCTGTGAGTTCAAGGCCACCCTGAGAATTCCAGGTCAGCCTGGACTACAGTGAGACCCTACCTCGGAAAAAAAAAAAAAGAGCTCAAAAATCACTATACTACTAGATTTGCATTTAAAGACTGCTGTTAGTCTTACATCTTAAACTGGAAAAATAAAACACCAAGTGTGAGTGTGTGTGTGTCCTCAAAAATTACATACTGGTCAGATGTGGTGGCGCACATCTTTAATCCCAGCACTTGGGAGGCAGAGGTAGAAGGATCCTTCTGAATTATAGGTCACCCTGTGCCAAAGGTGCCTTGGGGTGGGGGGTGAAATTACATACTTTAGCTGTGTGGGGGTCACATATACAAACCCAATACTACTCCAAAGGTAGACACAGGAGAAATAGGAGATGTTCAAGGCTTGCCTCAGCCACATATCAAGTTCAAGGCAAGCCTGGCTAAATGAGACTGTCTCAAAAGAAAATCAGATTTGATGCAATGAAGTCACCCAACTCTCACAGTAATATCTATTTGCAAGAGCTGCCCTGTGTCAAGTAACTACAAATGAACCTTGGCTTTCTGGAGATCAAAGACCAGGAATTATCTTTTCCATGAGTAAACTAGTGAATTATCCTACTGACATAACTCTAATATCACAAGCTTTAAAAAGACATATTTAAGGAACCAAATTATTTTCAAAATACCTGTACTATAAATTGTAAGTCTCTTCTTTCTGCTTCCCATTGTTCTGCTTGTAATCTAAACTCCTCCAGTGCTGCTTCCCTGATTTGAGACTCCATCTCACACTTCTCTTGCTGATGCTTCTCCAGCGCTTCCTTTACATGGATAAAACCTCACTTTACTATTATGTCAACAAAGGTCACCTTTCATCCTTCAACCCCAGTTTAAATGTACAAAGGGCTCTCCTTACGTATAGGCTATTAAAAACTCATAACTCATGTTAAAATATTGGAGCAGGAGATATAGTTCAGATGGTTAGAATGCTTACCTAGCATGTACAAAAGCCCTGGTTCAATGCCCTGAATAAATAATAATCCACTGAATAAAACCAGGTGTGATGGTGCACTCTGTAATCCCAGATCTTGGGATGTAGACACAGGAGGATGAAAAGTTCAAGGCCAGCCTAGGACACAAGACACTGTCTCTAATAAAAATAATTATAATTCTTATTACTATTCATGCTAAAATCCTAATGAAACTATCATTTTGATCATCAGAATATAAATCTCAGTGGGAAGCTAGTAAGCCTTTTAACTTAGGCAATGTACATACTTCTGTGTATAGATATAATTTGACCCATTCTTTCTGAAAAATCTGATTTCAGGGGTTGGTACAAAAATGAAAGACACAAAAATAGATTCCAGTTAGTATGGACATTCCTACTTATGAATAAATTGCATGCATTACCCTGAAAATTTATATATAAAATCTGACAAAGACAAAGGTATTTCCACAAGGAGTAAAGAAAGAATTTATATAGTAAATCAGGATTTTAAAAATCCTAAACCTGGCGTGGTGGCGCACTTCTTTAATACCAGCACTCGGGAGGCAGAGGTAGGAGGATCACCGTGAGTTCGAGGCCACCCTGAGACTACATAGTGAATTCCAGGTCAGCCTGAGCTAGAGTGAGACCCTACCTCGAAAAAAAAAATCCTAAATTGCCCACATGGGCTCTCTGCCCCCTCTTCTATGACAGGAGCTCTCTGTACTTCCTCCTCTTTCCTTCTCTTAATCTAATAAAGTCTCCCTAAACCTTAAAAAAAATCCTAAATGAAGCCAAGTGGCACACGTCTCTAATCCCAGCACTCGGGAGGCAGAGGTAGACTACACAGTGAATTCCAGGTCAGCCTGGGCTAGAGTGAGACCCTACCTCAAAAAAAAAACAAAAAAAAAATTCAAAAGAGGGTTGGAGAGATGGATGGCTCAGCAATTAAAGGCACTCGCTTGTAACACCTGATGGCCCAAGTTCGATTCCCCATTACCCACATAAATCCAGATGTACAAAGTAGTGCGTGCATATGGAGTTCCTTTACAGTGGCAGGAGGCCCTAGTGTGCCTGTACTCTTCTCTCTCTCTCTCTCTCTCTCTCTCTCTCTCTCTCTCTCTCTCTCTCTCTCTCTCTCTCTCCTCTTTCTCTTTCTGCATTGTTGTTTCTGTCTCTGTGTTCTTAAGTAAATAAATAAAAACAGATATTTTAAAAATTAGAAAGAAAATAAACAGGGCTAGAGAATGGGCTCAGTGGTTAAGGGTGCTTGCCTGCAAAGCCTGATGGCCTGGGTGCAATTCCTCAGTACCCATATGAAGCCAGATGCAAAGTGGTACATGTGTCTAGAGTTCATTTGCACTGGCAGAAGGCCCTGGCATGCCCAACCCCATCTGTCAAAATAAATATTTTTTAATATTTTATTTATTTATTGACTTATTTGAGAGAGAGAGAGAGACAGAGGCAGAGAGAGAGAGAATGGATGCACCAGGGCCTCCAGCCACTGCAAATGAACTCCACACACATGCACCATCTTGTGCATCTGGCTATACATGGGTACTGGGGAATCAAACTCAGGTCCTTCTGCTTTTCAGGCAAACTCCTTAACCGCTCAGCCATAAATATTTTTTTAAAAAAGAAAGGAAATGAAAGGAAAGAAAAGAAAAGAAATAAGAAAAGGAAAGGAAAGAAGAGAAAAGAAAAGAAGGGAGCTGGAGAAATGGAACAGTACTTAGAGGGCTTGCCCCAGAGTGTAACAACGACTTAAATTTCCCAGTACAACCAGATGCATAAAGTGGGCTATGTATCTGGAGTTTGCTTGCAGTGGCTAGAGGCTCTCTCTCTCTCTCTCTCTCTCTCTCTCTCTCTCTCTCTCTCTCTCTCTCTCTCTCTCTCTCCATGTATATATATATGCTTGCAAATAATGAAATATTTTTTTAAAAAAGAAAAAAATTTGTTTAGCCTATAACTAATTTGTAGTTCTATGGATAAAAAGTATTTTAAAGGCATATTTTCCTAGGTGTACCACATATACAATATCTAATTATGTTCATATCCTTAATGATATAAAATGCTAGTTTCTGAGAAGATCAATACTCTAGCTATAAGGTTTAAAACTAAGACAGACTGGACATGGTGGCCGTATCTTTAAGCACTCAAGAGGCAGAGGTAGGAAAGATCACGGTGAGTCTGAAGCAAGCCTGGGAGTACAGAGTGAGTTCCACTCTACATGAGACTCTATCTCAAAAAATAAATTAAAAAACTGGGTGTGGTGACTCACGCCTTTAATCCCAGCACTCGGGAGGCAAAGGTAGGAGGATCACCATGAGTTTGAGGCCACCCTGAGACTACATAATGAATTCCAGGTCAGCCTGGAGTAGAGTGACACCCTAACTCAAAAAAACAAAAAGTAATTAATTAATTAATTAACTAGTCTCATTTCACAAGGAGAAAACTTCAATGTATATATGAGAGGAAGAAATGTTTCTGTCCATATGGACCTGTTTTATAAGCATTACCCTATAACTCTCATTTATAGAAAGCCACAAGAGCCCCCATGGGCTGAAAAGTGACTCCTAACCACCACACTCCTTCCAAAGTCTCAGCAGGACAGAGAAGCTGGCTGACGACTAAGGAATATGCCATCATCACCCTTCTTTTCTCATCCATCCACAACATGTGCTGTGCACAAACTCACACACCTCCTTGTACCAAACACCTAAGCATTGTCATTCCAATACTAATGAAGTCCTTGGGGAGGCCAGAGTCTAAAAGTGACCAAGAGACAAAGTAGGGCTAATTAACATGCACAAAATAAAAGTAGATCAGCTGACAGTCAGGAACCGCTATGCCAAACTTTTACATTGACATGTTATTGCAAAGTTACTTTTTAGTGAAGATGCAGAAAAAACATTTATACTGTTGGCAGATGGAGGGCATTTTATATTTAAAACTTAAACTGTTATTTCAAAAACATGGAACATATGGACAATCTACCTTCTGTCAGGTGTGGTGGTGCACACCTTAAATCCCAGCACTCAGGAGGCAGAGGTAGGAGGATCGCTGTGAGTTCGAGGCTAGCCTAGGACTACAGAGTGAGCTCCAGGTCAGCCTGGACTTGAGTGAGAGTAAGACTATACTTCAGCAAAACAAACAAACAACAAAATAATCTACCTTCTGGGCTGAAGAGATGGCTTAGCGGCTAAGGCGTTTGCCTGCAATGCAGAAGGACCAGAGTTCGATTCCCCAGTGCCCATATACAGCCAGATGCACAAGAGGGCGCATGTGTCTGGAGTTCATCTGCAGTGGCTTGGAAGCCCTGGTGCACCCATATTCTCTGTCTGCCTCTCTCTCTCTCTCTCTCTCTGTCTCTCTCTCTCTCAAAGAAATAAATAAAATATTTAAAAAAAATCTACCTTCTGGAAACTTCAACCCTAGATCCTTTAGGCAGTAAAAAAGAAAAAAACCCTATGTGAATATATATACATATATAATTCTAGTAAGTTTAATATTTTCCATTTCATAAATCTTCATAGAATATTTTCTATATAACAAAGTGAATGTCAAATGCATTAATAGTTTTCTATATTTATTGCATATTCAAACTGAAATTAAGACCTACATTTTTTCCATATTTATTGTCAATAATTAGATACAATGTATGAGTAAGTCTTATGATAGTACCCCCATTTCCCTCTGCCCTGTCCCCAACCCACTGGGGCCCTCCTCGGTGGGCTTGCTGGACCAGTTCATGGGGTAGGGAGTTATGGTTTGTACAAGAGGTAAACAGTTTTTTTGTTTTTTGTTTTTGTTTTTTTGCGTGATGTTGCTGAGGAGGACGATGGCTCTGGATGTTCTCCCCCACCATGGCTCTTACAATCTTTCTACCCCCTCTCAGATCCCTGAGTCATGGTGGGGGAGTTTTAGGTCTGCTTTATGGTAAGACCTATATTTTTTAAGAAAATATATTATTTATTTTCAAGGAGAGAGAGAATGGGCACACAAGGGCTAACAGCCACTGTAAACAAACTCCATGCATGTGTCTGTGAATCTGGCTTTACATGGGTACTGGGGAATCTAACTCAGGCCATCAGGCTTTGCAAGCAAGTGCCTTTAACTACTGAACCATCTCTCCAGCCCCTAGGACCTATATTTCTACATATAGATTCCAAATTTTCATGCTACTAGACCAAATGGACTACAGGTTATCTTCTCTTTACAATGTGCCCATACAAGGGTCTGTTGTTTTCTTTGTTGTTGTTCTTTTTCAAGGTACGAGTCTCCCTCTAGCCCAGGCTGACCTGGAACCCACTATGTAGTCTCAGGCTGGCCTCAAACTCAGATGATCCTTCTACCTCTGCCTCCTGAGTGTTAGGATTAAAGGTGTGCACCACACCTGGCTTGTTGTTTCCTTTTAATTTTGTTTTCTTTGTTTGCTGGTTTTGATGATATATATATATAGTGCTTGTAGCCCACCCAGGGCCTTAACACATGTCAAACAAGCACTCTATCACAGAACTATATCCTCAGCCTTGTTTTTCTTTAAAATTTTATCAGAAAGCCCAAATAATTTTCACAAAATAAACAGTATACCTATTAATATAATGCTGAAGCATACTGCAAAACAGGTCTGTAGAAAATATCTCTAAAAAGCAAAGAAGAGGGCTGGAGAGATGGCTTAGCAGCTGCGGTGCTTGCCTGCAAGGCCTAATGACCCAGGTTCGATTCCCCAGTACCCACATAAAGCCATATGCACAAAGTGGCACATGGGTCTTGAGTTCCTTTGCAGTGGCTAGAGGCCCTGACAAGCACTCTCTCTGTCTCTCTCTTTCTCTCTCTCTCTTTCTCTCTCTCTCTGTGTATGTGTGTGTGTGTGTGTGTGTGTGTGTGTGTATTAATGGACACAAAACACAGAGAGAGAAATAGAGTGTGTGTGAGAACTATGATGGCTCTGAAGATGGAACAAGGGAGACATTCATGAGACAGGGAATACAGATGGCTTCTAGAAACTTGAAAAGCAATGAAAAGCTAACTACAATAGTCTTAGTACCAGAGAGTGGGATCAGTCCTTGCTGCTGGAATACTGATTCTATGGCTTTGGCCTTTTGGAACTGATTTTCAAGAGGAATGTGGATGGATTCTGGCCAGAATTAAAAGACATGAATGCAGTAAGAACTGTGAACTGTAAGGTTTTGCTGAACTATAAGGTTTGGTTAGGGTGAGAAAGAACTGTGCTGGGACTTGTCTAGAAGCAGTTTGTGTGAGAGGCTTGCTGCTTCTGCCTGCCTGTGTCCTGAGACTTGTGCAGGGTTGCTTTGCGTGGAAATGGACTGGTGTGAGCAGATGGAGATGGCACAGAAAAAAAGGAAATCTCTGTGCTGAAACTGCTGCTCATTCAGCTGCAATTATTTGAGAGATTACAACCATTGGGATGGGGCCAGATGATCTGCATTGGGACAACAGGAAGAATGTGGAGTTTTTGTAGTAAGGGGCCTGTTTGCTGAAGGAGGTTTCCTGTTCTACAAAGTTGGCTTTGTTCCCCCTGGATTAACAAATTGGTAGCCCACCTGGCACTATGGAGTATAACAAATGCAGGAAGAGAGGGGTCATTGGATTTGTAACATGGTTTCGTTTTTTGGAAATGGCCATGGGCAGTGTGAAGCAGGCATGTTGGATTGTCTGCGTGGAAGTCCAGTGGAACAATGAGGATGAATGTGGGTTACAGTGGAGTCTCAGTGGAGATGCCAGGACTATGGATGGCTGCCAAGGAGAGCTGCTAGCACCGGATGGAAGTTTTCCTAGACTGTGAGTATCTGAGCTGGAAGGGCAGAATTTGGACTCAAGAGACCAGTCACTGGTTATCAGACTTGGGATTAGAGTTCAATGTTTTCCTATTTGTTTTAAATCTTGCATTGGCTCAATCTGTCTTTACTATGCAGTGGGAATTTGTTCTGTGCCATTATGGGTTGTTTTTGGTAAGACCTTGGATTATGGGGATGTTTGAACATCTTTGAGATTGATAAAAAAAAAAAAACTATGGGAACTTTTAAAGCTGAGTTGAATGCATGGCATTTTACATCATGCACGGTTATCATTTTATGGGGCCAGGGGTGGACTATAGTGGTTTGATTCAGGTGTCCCCCATAAATTTAGTGTATTCTGAATGTTTGATCCCCAACTGAAGTCAATTTTGGAATTGGCACCTTGTTGGAGCTGTGTTGTTGGGGGCAGTTTTATGGGGGTTATACCAGCATCCCCTTGCCAGTTATTGGCACACCTTTCTGGCTGTTTGCAGTGCTATGGTGGAGGTGATGTCCATCCTCTGCTCATGCCCTGTTTTCCCTGCCACAATGGAGCTTCCCCTCAAGTCTGTAAACCAAAATAAACCCATTCCTCCACAAGCTGCTTTTGGTTAAGTTCTTGTCTATGCAACAAGGAAAAGTTAACTCTCTCTCTCTCTCTCTCTCTCTCTCTCTCTCTCTCTCTCTCTCTCTCTCTCTCTCTCATAAATTAATAAATATCCCAGCCAGGTGTGGTGGCGCACGCCTTTGATCCCAGCACTC